>SNQJ01S0028554.1:68855-96200 GCA_010110895.2 Picea sitchensis | reverse complement strand
TATACAAAATGTGCTCTCGGCACGTAAGTAGTCTAGCCTAGCTAAGGGCGGGACCTTTTGGCCCTGCCGTAGTGAACAACAACATTCACCAAACGTCAAAAAAGATGGACCCAGATTTGTGGCACCCTAACTACATGAGGTTGCATCGATGGTGGAAGGTCCTCGATCTCTGCCATTGGGACTAGGTGAGTGAGCGTAGTAAGGTTCCACTCCACTCGTCTCAAAACTCTACCAGCCTCTTTGGATGAAGGCCCCCCTACTGCTGCTGGTCCTACCTCTGGTCGAGGATGTCGCCTAGTCCTTGCGAAATATGTTGGACACACTGGTCCCACATCTACACATAATAGATACATACTTGTCATATAATCTGGTACAAAATAAATAAATGATTTATATAAAAAAATAAATAAAAATTAAATAACCATGAAAAAACAAGCATACCTATCTCTCCTCGCTCTACTCCAGGAGGTACGCCCATGTCAGGGTCCCTGGAGAAGTCAATCCTAGCATAGGGGTAGTCCTCTATCGTCGGAATCTGCTGAGACCACCAGTCAAAGAACTTGTCATCAAAGGCCTCAATGGTCCTCCCTCCCCATTTTCATAGCAACAACATCACTCATATGCATAGCGTCGGGAGAGTGGCCTCGTTCCCTCGATAGTCTCTCGAGGACTAATGTTGGGTAACCTATCAAAGAATAAAGAGCACAGAATGCTCCCAAACCCGAAGTTCCTATGCACCTGCACTCGACAATCTGTCAACTGTCTCTTCATGCATGTCAGCATGGTTGTGATCTAGTCAAAAATTTGTGCATTTAAGCACTGAACTGCACAATGCATGTGCGCTCGGGAAGCCTGATGCAAATCTGTGGATCCAATGATCTGCCCAATGAGTAGAACAATCTCTTTCAGTGGTAGGTTGTTGATATTATGAATAGGCACTTGAGAAGCTACTTTATCAGTACCAACGTCAAAGTGGAATCCAATCAACTCCTCAATCTTGTGTGGCCCGGGGGGAAAAGTGCGCAAGTTGACTAGTTCCCCTCTCCTTGAGAGGCTAGTCAGAAAATAGATGTTCTCAGTCATCGGAGTCAATGACTCTCCCTCGAATATGAATGCCTCAGCATCCGGGTGCCAGTAATCTACCAAGGCATTTAGAAGCCTGGGTTGTGCCCTCATGAACGGACACTGGAATAATTTTAGCAACCCACATTGTGCTAAGACAGTGACAACAACAGGGTCTTCTAAGACCAAAAAATCAAATTTCTCATGTTCCCTCTCTCTCAAATGAGCATACATCTTGCAAATACAAAAACAATTAAGAGTTAACTCTTGCATTCCTTTTTTTCCCACTTATTGAGGGTGTACGCGGGTTGTATTGAGGACAGTCGCGTGTACACGCGGGCGGTTTCTCTTCTGCCCGCATACATGCACGACCGACCCTTTTAAAGGTCAACGCCCCCCCAAAATACAAAATTAAATATAAAAAAGAGGAATGGAAATGTAGGAAGGGCTAATTTGTACTTACTTGGTCCAAGCAGAAGTTCGTTTCGTCCACTAAAGCTCCCATAATCAACTATTTTGACAAAGGGGTGTTTTTTGACTTTTGGTCAATTCTCAATTTGTAATAGTGATAATGAGCTGCCAAACTTCTATTTATAGACTTTTTTGGCCCTTCTTGTCATTTTTTCGAACCCTTTTGTCGTTTTTTCTAAACTTAAAAATCATTTAGTATGGTTCATGAGTTTCTTTTGGAATGTTATGATAAGTGTTACTTTGGGTATTGGGAAACTTTTTGGAGAGTTGGGTCATTTTAAAGGTCTTTTGGTAAAAAGTCATTTTTTCAACTTTGTCCTTGTAAGTTAGGTTTCCACCTCGACTTGTTGCACCTCGTTGTATTTTTTACTTTTCCATAGGATCGATCCCATTGAATTGTGACACAAAACCCTCACTCTTTCTCTAGAAGTGTCGTAATTTAGTGGTAGATCCTACCTTCACATGGATACCCTAGGTAGATCCTGGTTGCATTTTGGTGTCCATGTCGTCACTAATGACTATAGGCTCAGGAGTCCTTATTAGTTTTCCCCGATTACGAGTTTGAGCCTCATTTGCATGATTCATTATCACTCTTGACCTCACCCTCGAGACTTCCAAAACACAACAGGTCTTATTTTAAGCCCTTTTCAGACCCTCTAAACATGAAAAGATTGTCGAGCGATCTTGTTGACATTCATGCTCACTAAACTGAAATTTGAAGGCACATCTATTCGGCGGTAGTTTACCCCTTTTTCGCTCCGGATGGTCAAAAGTACGAACAAAGGTATACTCTAGGAGCCTTGGTTCTCTAGAAGAGTATTCTCAAGTATAGATTTAACCCATTTTTGGGCCTGAGGGACTAAAACTTATGAAAAAGGAACCCCCATGGAGTCCAGATTTAATCTCTTTTCAGACTCCCTAAAATTGAAAAGATAGTCGAGTGACCTTGTTTCTTCACACTCATTAAATTGGTCCTGAAGAACATCCTTGACGGAGTCCATAGTTAAGCTCTTTTCAAACTCCTTAAAAATGAAAATATTGCCGAGTGATATTGTCTTTGTCACACTCGTTAAAATGATTTTGAATAGACGTATTTTCAATGCTAGTTTACCCCTTTTTCAAACCGACTAGACTACCTTCGAAAAAGGTACCCCAGTGGAGTCTCCTTTTACGCTTTTTTCAGACTCTCTAAAAATGAAAAACCGCCGAGCTTACCTTCTCTGGGCTCATTAAAATCACATCGAAGGACATTATCATTGTGTCTTAGTAATCACATTTGTATTCCTGCGTCTTTGGCCTAATGTTGGCTCCATGTTTCTCTCAACTGAACCATCTAAAGCATGCCTTATACGCAAGCCTTGTAGTACTTTGCCTCTGCGTCTTGACACCTTGACCCATGGAGAATTTTTCTCGAGTGTCCTTTTCCTGCATATGTCCCCTTTCTATGAGCATCAATGTGTTCCTTGTGCTTGGAACTAGTATGTCTGGGACACTTGATCCTCCTTTGTAACATAACATTCTTTATTCTTTTTCAAGCTTCCCAAAATTATTGAAAAAGACAAAAACAAATCAAATATACCCCAAAAAGAGGAAGGGAAAAGTATTTTCTTTTTGTTGACAACACAATGAGTCACCCTTGGACAAATAACATCCTTTCATTTATCCAAGGGAAGTCTTACTAAACTTGAGTCGACCCTTCTGCAGTTTGTCTCTTGTCCTCATGCCCAGCCATCCTGAAAGACCAATCAAGTCCTTGCACAAAATCAATGAAGTTCTGTGCTTGATCATCAAGATCCTCTTATCTGATACCGACGAGTCATCGAAGACCTCTGGGTAGTGAATTCATACACTCATATTACACTCCTACCCAAGTTTTGAAGATTCTGAAGTTGTTGCTCAAGCTCTGAAGGCCTCATCTCCAACCATCAGGCGTCATTGGCTTCTTAAAAAAGGATACTATACATGTATATCTTTTTTATTTTAAGATGCAGATTCGTTGTGTATTGCTCATGGCTACACTTTATATAGTTATATGACATGGATCTGCAGTGTATTTGATTGGAAGCCATGATTTTATTTCATACTGAGCATGGGTATGCCCACCTTGGTGAGACAAATGGTTATTTTTGAAAATGGCACCTCCTAAACTCTGGTCCCTAGGCTCACTCACGTCGTACACTGGTGAATATTTGTAATGTATTTCGGCCATCAGATTCTCTTCTGACCTCACACATTTTGGGGCATCTGTTATAACCCTAAATTGCACCTGGCATTAGGCCATCTAGATTGCTATCTTTACCAAGACATTATTTGAACATCTCTTATAAAAACCATCATTTTGAAGGTGTACATGCCCTAAACCATTACTGCCCGCATACACACGCTCGTTGAGCCACTATAGCCCGCGTACACTAAAAAAATATCGCGAAATGTGGAAATTTGCATAGGATACTTGTTTTTGGGCCGTTACTTAACCGTTTGACTTCCCATAGCCAGTCACCCCAACCGTTATTGTCCCTTTTGGCCTATAAAAGAAGGGGTTGGGGTCCCATTGCAAAGGGAATCATGAGAGCAAAGAAACTCTGCCCATTTTATCAATCCCCCTTTGCCCCAATTGTAAATCCCTTACCATTTCCCTAAGAGAGAACTGAAGAGGAGAAGAAGATGTGGAAGCAATTAGTGCATGGTGAAAAGGAGCTCAGGACCAAGTTCGAGGAGCAGTGTTGGTCTCATGTTGTAAGCGACTTTAGTGAGATTAATATAAAGAAGTACTTTTTCCATCCCACCAAATGACGTCTTAAACTTATATGATTTGTTTACATTTCTTGTTTATGATGTCTCACCCACTAATCCATATGTAGAATGCATGCTTGTAGTTTCTTGTTTGTCTTTTGATGAATGCAGGTTAGCCTTGGGAGGAGATTTGCAGTCAAGAAACAACCAAGCACAAAGGGACCGACACCGAACATGGAGTTTAAGGTAGGCCTACCAGATCCATCTCTCTTGTCTTTTATGTATGATTGTGGGGTAATGTTGGGATAGTGATAAAAAGTAGGAGACTTTAGATGGTTAGCTCTGCCTACACTTTAGGCCCTTTGTGTAGTTCTTAGAAGGGTTTTTCTGCTATAGTATAAAGTGGTTTAAATCACTAAGAAGACAAGTCAGCCCTGGCTAGTGAAGAGACACCTTTCAAGCTCATGTGAGATAGTATAAATAAAAGAGGCTAGCACCTCATTATCTCACTCACTCATTCACTCATTAATTTCACAATTTTGGAGAGTTGTAGTTGGGAGAAGAAGGAAGAGAGAGGCGTGTTGATCAATGTTGGATATTCTCTAGAGTTTTGGTTTATTGTCTTGGCATTGTATTGACTATCTTTATTAAGGACGTTTTTGCTGGGTTTTCTCCCCCGTGAGGGTTTCCCAGGATAAATGTTGTGTATCTTGTGATTGTGTTTCTCTCAATGATCCTATATATTCTATGGTTATCTAGTAAATTGAAAAGAAACCTAATAATATCTCAAAAATTAACATGGAATCAGAGCTAAGTTGAAGAGAGCACCTTTCACTAGATAAGCAAAAACGTAAATGTTGTCGTACAAGAAAATTAGGGCTTTTTGTTGGAGAGGATTTTTTTTCCTAAAAACCATCTAGAAAAGTGTGCCCTACCCTAGTGAATCTTTTGGCATCTTGAGCGCACCTTTTCAGTGGAAAGAGCCTCCGAAAAGTAAAACCCTAGTTTTTACTGGTACCAGAAAACTAGAAGTACCAGAAACCAGAAAACCAGAAGAACCAAGAAACTAGAACCAGTACCAAAAGTACCGGTCCAGATTTCCGCAGGTCAAGTTTCAAGGGGAAAAACTTGAAATTTTTGAAATCTAAAAGCTCTAGCAAACTCACCTCAGCCCAACGCATCTAGTCCCTGGATCATAATTTCAAAATTTGAAGTTTGAAAATTAGGGTATTCTCATAAAACCCTAAGTCACAATTGCAGTTGCAGTATCATTTGAAGTATTAGTTGTAGTACCAGTTGCAGTCACCCTTGAATTTTTTAAAAAGGGTTGGTAATTATTACCACTACTACTAGATGGTGCCACTACCTGCAAATACTATCAGAGGTATGTACTCACATATGTTTACACTGTTAAGCTTTAAAGGGTATTTGCAAGAGAAGGGATCGCTTTCCATAGATCCAGAAGGATCTTAGATCCAACACATTCAGAGGAATAATGCACCCCGGATTTGATTATTATGATATGCATCTATTTGTTATGAAATTATTTTGATCTAGGTTGCATGTTCAAGCTATGACCATCATACTAACCTTTGGTCAAAATTAAAGTCAAGGTATTAGATTGATTAAAGTTGAGATCATAGAGTTTATTCTCTAACCCAACCTTTTGTCAAGATAACATATTGTCTTGGTACAAAAGATAGGTTGAAGAAATAACTTGTCATCTTGAGTGAAGGAGACTTGGAAGAAACACAACACACTCATTCTTGAGGACAAGACTCTAGGTTATAGGTTTGATTGATTAAGTTGATAAGATTCAAACTTGCACATGTCAAGTTTTATAACTACCTCATAGTCAAGATAGAATACTTGGTAGCACGTGAACATACTGAGATAAATGCTTATTGTGATCATTCATGAGATATAACTAACATATCCTCTAGGAGAAACTTCTTGGTTTGTCTCCAGGTTACCATGCAGGAATGAGTATTCACAACACTAGAAGAGTGTTTCTCTCGTTATTGTATTTATTACTTTTAACCCTTGTTGAAGGCAGGTCACAAGTGATATCTTTAAAGGAGCTACTATGGTGATTGTTCTCACCTTTGATTTATTATAAAGAGTATTATTCTTAGCTGTTTTTTTTCTGGCTAGGTCACAGGTTCCCTAAAGAAGCTATAGTGAAGATTGCAGAAGGAAACATATTAGATAAAGACATGAAGAAGACTGTGTACATGACATACACATTCATGTACCAAAGAAGATGAAGAAGAAGTTATTTTTGAGATCTAGAGTATCTCATATGGAGATTGAATGTAAGAAGAATAAGGCTTCAAAGATGACCGAACATTAGAACAAGACTTTCTCAAAGGATAATGAAGCCACCTTAACAGGAAACAAAATTCACTTGAAGTCTGACTCAACTTTTCATATTTAGACTTGGTATTCAACACCAAGTATACCCGATAAGAGATGATGAAGTCCTTGTAGACTCATAAGAAATCAAGAGTAAGCATGATCTCAGAAAGGATCAGATGAAGAGACATCTTCTAGTATCGGGATACAGATGCCATGAGAATACTAGATCGTAGCTTCAGAGACTCCTAAGAGATATGAAATCTCCTAGAAGATTCCCTTGTTTCAGTGACAGAGAAGGAAATCAGTCAGAAAGACTGGGATATGGATTTTTTCGTGAGAATAGAAAATAAGTTAGTGATGAATTCCAAGATTGATATAATACATCAAGCATGTTGAAGATGTACAAAGACTGAACTGTGTCTAAGAGGATTCCCCCAGCAAGAGGGATAAGAATATGACAAGACACTTTCTCCAGTAATTGAATAAATAGTTCCAATATTCATGAAGAGAACCAGGACAACCATAATTTTGATATAGTATGAGATTCAGGGGGAGAAATACCTATATTTGAGAGTGAGTTATATAAAAGTGACAGTTTTTGCAGTACATTGGTCGGGCCATGGAGACATGACTACACTAACAAATAGAGTTACATCCATGAAAGAAGAAGAGCTACTTTCAGTGTCAGCTATTGAGACACTCTCAGTTTCAGATGAAGTTGTTGCCATGATGGATTAGAGGAGTTACTCTCAAATTTCAAAAGTCAAAGTGAGAATGGAGAAACCATTCTTATGTTCAGAGCAACTACAGGTGAAGAGTCCTAGTTCCATAAGGAACAATTGTAGAAATGGGAGAGGACATACTCTCAAGCAGTGAGACAGATAGTGCTTTGCAGAAAGCACATAGATCTAGCACATGACTGTGCAGATTAAGTTGCAACTGAGCAAGTGTACTAGATTGGTACAAAGTGATGTGAAAATTTGATTTGAATTTGAAGACAGAAAGACTCATGTCTGCAAATTGAAGGAAGCTCTAAGAGCTTGGTGTGGCAGGGTTGATAGTTTTTGAATATTTTGGGCTTTACCAAGAGTAAAATTGATTCTAACCTTTACTTCAAGGTTATGAATGATGAGGTAGTTATATTGTTGCTACTATATATAGATGATGTATTCTAGACAAGATGAAGAAAATAACATCACAGATTGCACAAGAAGCTCACTATAGAGTTTGATGAAAGACCTAATGCATTATCTCTAAAGTCTTGAAGTTTGGCAGAGCCCGGAGAAGATCTTCCTTAACCAAGGGAAGTATGAATTTGAAATAAAGAAGAGGTTTGACATGTCGAATTGTAAATCCATGTACACACCCATGGAAATGAAGTTGAAGCTCCTAGTAGATACCTCGTCAGAATTGGTTGATGCTACTATGTATAGATAGATTAATGGTTCGGTGATGTATTTGAAGAATACCAGGCCAGATATATGTTTTTCCTTGTATTAGTATCTGGTCGAACCTAGATGTTTTCACCTTGATGATGAAAAACATGTTATGAGATACCTTAAGGGTACGTTGGATTTTGGTCTCTGTTATACTAGAGATCATGACTTCAGACTGAGTGGTTATACAGATTCATATTGGGCTGGAAGTGTCTCTGGTAGAAAGAGCACCTCAAGATGTTGTTTCAGTTTGGGGTCAGCCATGACTTCATGGTAGAGTAGGAAGCAATCTAGTATTGTTATCAACACGGAAGAAGTGGAGTATAGTGAAGTATGTTCTGCCAGTCCTGAAGCCATATGGATTCAGATGTTATTGACAGAGCTATTTGATCTAGAGATGAAAGCCACCGTGATCCTATGTGATAACCATATTTGTATAAAGATGATGTGTTCCATGATGAGTCGAAGCACATAGAGATCCAATATTACTTCATTCGTAATATGGTGCAGAGAGGAGACATAAAGCTCCATTATGTTGGCACAAATGAACAGGTTGCAGATGTGTTGACCAAGCCTCTGTCTTGTGTGAAGTTTGAACACTTTAGAGACAAGCTTGGTATAGTTCGAAAGGACCTCCCTCGAAAGGGGGAGTAGTGTTGATGCAACCTTGTGCTGAATATTTCCAGCTTCATGCTGATGTTGATGTGATGCCAACCTTGTGCTAAATATTTTCGACTTCGTGTCGATGTTGATGTGATGCCAGCCTTGTGCTGAAGATTTCCAACTTTGTGCTGATGTTGATGTGATTCCAACCTTGTGTTGAATATTTCCATCTTCGTGTTGAGGTTGATGTGATGCCAACCTTGTGTTGAATATTCCAGCTTCATGTTGATGTTGATGTGATGCCAGCCTTATGCTAAAGATTTCCAACTTCATGCTGATGTTAATGTGATGCCAGCTTTGTGTTGAATATTTTCAGCTTCGTGCTGATGTTGATGTGATGCCAGCCTTGTGCTGAATATTTCCAGCTTCATGCTGATGTTGATGAGATGCCAGCTTCGTGATGAATATTTCCAGCCTAGTGTCGATGTTGATGATGCTCCATCCTTCGTGCTATGATTTTGTTGTTGTTGATGTTCTATCACCCTTGTGTTGTTATTGATGATGATGATATATTAGTGTTATACTAATCCATGTTGATGCAGATGATGATGATGCCAAATTTCCATCTCCTTGTTGTGGATGATGATATTGACGATGATAATAACTTCTGATGATTTATAGATATGACAGTCAGTGTTCCTGATATTGTTGATGTTTCTTCCCTCTCTCTCTCCTGATGATGTTGTCGAATACCCTTCTTGTTCAGGGGGAGTATTAAAATATTGTAACTGCAAAGAGTATTCTATTTATTATTGAGTTATTATTCATCATATCAATCCCTTTTTGTGGATTGATCATGTCAAGCCTTGTACTTGACCAAATCCCCTTTTGTGGATTGGTCAAACCCTAAATATACTATGCTAATTAAGAAGTCGACCCCCAAGTCTAATTAAAGTGGTTTTAACCACTAAAAAGAGAAGTCGGCCTTGGCCAGTGAAGAGACGCATTTCCATTGCATACCAACTAGTATAAATAAAGGAGGCTAGTGCCTCATTATCTCATTCACTCATTCACGCATTCACTCATAAAGTGTGCAAGTTTAGAGAGCTGCAGTTGGGAGAAGAAGGAAGAGGGAGGCACATTGATCAGTGTTGGATATTCTCTAGTGTTTTGGTTTATTGTCTTGGCATTGTATTGGCTATCTATATTAAGGAAGTTTTTGCTGGGTTTTCTCCCCCATGAGGGTTTTCCACGATAAATGTTGTGTATATTGTGATTTTTTTTCTCTCGGTGATCCTACCTATGCTATGTTTATCTAGTAACTTGAAAATAAACCTAATAATAGCTCAAAAATTAACAACCAGAATCAACAGATAAACCCTAGTTGCTAATTGCAGCGACAACTCAAGACAAGTAGAGAGATACTTCTCCAAGGGTAGTGCACAAGAGAGAGAGTCTCCATATACATAAAATAAGTTCCATACACAATTGCAATAGTTGCAACTACACTACTCTCTCAACCTTGCGCCATACTTAGCAAGAATATCACCAAAATCACCACCAAGAATATCACCAAAAGAACCACCAAGAATATCACCAAGAGTTTCACCAAGAGTTTCACCAAGAACCACCAAGAGAATCACCAAGAATATCATTTGATAAGAGAGACCAAGACCAAGAGATGGCCATACTCTCTTGTTCTTCCTTGCAACTATAGCCGCAACTCTCCACAAGACTTGTGCTCTAACTGATTATCCAAATGAGCTAAAATGTCCTCTATTTATATTAATCTGTCCAATGACTTTTCTGGTTGGGCTGATTTGACTTTCTAGTAATCATATTTTATGTTTGTCTTTTTCCTATGGAGCCGACCTGTATTTCTAGAAAATAATATTCTAATATTATTTATTCTATTAGGACGAATTTTCTTCTAGGGTTTCCACACATCTTTTTAATGGTTCACTTGCTTATGGAATATTCTATTCTAAGTCATAGGTTACATGTGGAGGTTAATACCTCCTGCAGCTACCAAAACATCAACACTCCCTCTTAGATAGGGAGGTCTTAACTAGGATGTTATTTATGTAGTGGTCTCAAACACATCCATCCATCTCACATGGCATGAGCAAGACTCACATGGTCTTGAGGACCAGTCTACAGGTAGCATCACCATATCCACACATGATATCATATGATCAAACAAATCATGTAAAAAATATCACCATCATCACTGCACATTATCCATCATAAGAAGTTATGCACTTTCATTGGAGTAATGTACCAACCTTTGTTGGAGTAGCATACCAACCTGTGTTGGGGTAACATACCATCCAACGTTGGAGTAGCATGCTAGCCTGCGTTGGAGTATCATACCAAATTGTGTTGGGGTAACATACCAGCCTGCATTGGAGTAGCATACCAACATGCACTGGGGTAACATACCAGCCTGCGTTGGAGTAGCATACCAGCCTACGTTGGAGTAGCATACCAGCCTGTGTTGGGGAAGCTCCCATTACTAGGGATCACATCACTTCCCACTACTGGGGAACACATCAATTCTCACTACTGGAGAAAAAAATTACTTCTCACTACTAGAGAAATCTATCTGGACCACTCCAAGATTGTCTCTGATAGAGGCTTGGTCAACATATCTTCTACCTGTTCATTGGTAGCAATATACAAGAGCTTCACTACTTTCTTCTGTAAAATTTATCAGGTATAATGATACTTGATCTCGATATTCTTGGACCTGTCATGGCACACTTGGTTCTCTGACAACTTTGTGCAACTTTGGTTGTCACAAAATATATAGTTCGCCTCCAACTCAAGATCAAAAAATCATGTAATCAGCGTCCAAAGCTACATTGCTTTTCCATAAGCTAAACATGTTGCCACATACTCTTGGTAAATCTCAAGACCATCAGGAAACTGTCTGATCTGGAATATCATGCCATGGGTGCATGCTTAGGCCTGCACAAATCCTTCTTCAATCTGCAGACATGAGACTCCTCCTTATTGATGCAGACACCACCCTACGTCCTCTCACAGGATCGTTCATTCAATTCCCGAGCCGAAGTGGCTCTTTCGATCCCCATGGGAATCACTATTCACAACAATCCACAGGTCCTTCTTGTCCTGTCATGGCCTCTGTATGCGCGTGTGACTTTTCCCTCCAAAATGGAGTTCGCGTTTCTACAACAGGAAATATAATGATCGGGCTTCAGGGTTTTCTGTTTCCCGATGTTGAGAACCTCTGTTCTCGCAATCAACCGATTGTCGATTACCCAACACACACCTTCAGCATTTATCCCTTGGGCTATCTTTGGACCCACATGACCAATTCTCATAAGACCGTAGCCATATGTCCTTCGGGATTTATTGACGCGAGAGCCCAATCTCTTGTCCTCTCGACTCCCGATTCACTGATCCGCGAAATGCCGAATTAGCAATGCCTTAGTCTTGCCTGGATATGCTCCGGTCCAAATGACCATCCTTCACATGACCTAGACCTTATTTTGGGGTTTCGCAACCCAAGCACTTGACCTCTTGTCCTCTAGCCCCCCGAAGTGTCGATACTCAAAATTCCGATATGGTGCTTGTCCCAACCTTCTCTCCACCTTTCACTATTTCGGGTATTAAAACACCGAAATACTTCGATGCTTTGTCCTCAGAACCCCCGAAGTTTCGATTCCCGATTTCCCAATATGACGTCAGCTAGGAAACCCCTTTCAGGATTTCGTGATTTCAAATGTCGAAATGCTCCAAACGTCTTGTCTTCAGGATTTGCGAAACGTTGAATCCCGATATGCCGATGGACTCTCCCATTTCGGGATTTTCTTCTTTTCTGAAGGCCTCGATTTCTACCACGTGTCCCAAGAGGATGGATGGTCTAGATCAGATCTCAGGACTTTTCCAGATGCGAATTCAAAAGGTGCTCACCTCTGTGAGTCCTGGTGTCTGGATCTCCGAAATGGACAATCGCACGACACGCGTCCTTTCTTAGATCGACGACTGCAATTCTTTCACTATTTCAGGACTTGTAATGTCCCGACCTCTCATCGTCAGGACCTCCGATATCCCGAAAACCGATATCCCGATGTGCTAATGCCTTTCGAGACTTTTGCCTCCTCTGCTCTAATATATGAGGGTTTAACTCCCTCGTAAGTCTTGTCAGATCTAACGACTGTCGGCTGTTTCGACCAAGATCTGATGGTTCAGATCTATCTCTTCTATGCACTTCTCTGTTGCACTGCCTCCTGGACATGGAGCCTTTCAATGGTCTAGATCGTTTTTCCTCAGCCTAATCTGACAGTTGTTGTGCCTTCTTCCTGAGCATGCGCACAATTTCTTCCCAGACTTGGAAGAATTTTGAATTCTCAAAGGCCTCAACCTTTGCTCCATTTCTGCGAGCTCTACGACTATGAGTTCTCGCCTATGTGCATATGAAAATGCTGCCCCTCCTGATATTTGGGTACTCTGAACTTGTCAAATAATTATGTGGCTTCTGCACTCCTTGCAGTTACGCTCTGTGCGTTGAAAGCACTAACCCTTCTGAGCTTTTCCTTTGAATCCTCAAGGGATTCTGTGACTTCTACGCCTCTGCAGAGTCTTTATGCACACACAAAGGTGCTATCCATCCTGAGATTTTCCCCTCACTCAGACTTCTAAGGAAATAATTCCTTCTCCTTTCTCCTCCTGCTAGAGAATGTAATACCCTCCTAGATATCCTTCTTCTCAAGAAACCTCTTGCTAAGAATTTCAGGGTGTTCAAAAACCCTGTAGAGATCCTTCCTCTTAGACTCTTCTACTAATTCCAGAACTCAACGAGTTCTTTTCTCCTGTGCCTATCTGCACATCTACTCAATTCCCTCCTGGCAGAGTATTTTCTCACAGAACATCCAACAGTTTTGTCTTCTGTGTCCTCCTTATACCTTCTCAATGCCCACTTGGCAGAGCTCTCAGAATTCTTAGTAATTATGGCTTCTGTCTAAACTCACAAAAAAATTCTTCTGTCTTCTGTGCACTCCTTGCACCTGCTCAATGCCCTCCCGACAGAGCTTCACAGAACTCCTCAAAGATTCTATCTGCAACTGTGTTTTCTCATACACATCCTTGCCTCCAAGGTATTCAGAAATCTTGAGGTTTTCCTCTGAGTTGTTGATTTCAACTTTTGTGTTCGCCTGGCACACCTCTGTCTGACTTCGCAGAGTTATGAAATGCACCCTCTTTGCACGGCTAATAGAACCTGCAGCATTCTGTCACACCCTCCTGGTGTGAAGCCTCAAAAACTTCTCAAGCCTGAAAATAAAACAAATCCCTGCAAATGTCTAGCATACATCTATAGCGTAAAAGAACACAATGAAGCACCCACATAACACATAAATACATGCAGGAAAAACTGCTTCTGGTTTGTATTAATAAAAATGCCTCTTTACAAAGGTGTTCTGAGCGTAGACTGTAACAAGGTCTCAACTCCTTCTCTCTTCTGCTCTCCTAGCTCTATCATTCTACTAACCATTCCAGAATGATATTGAAATCGATCATTTACCTAAGGGGGCTCTTCGAGCTCTTCCCTCCAAACCTCAACTACCCTATTCAATTACATTCAATGGCTGTCTAGTCCACAGATTAGATCTAGATCTCATCCTTACAAAAACATTTAAAGGCCTATTTACTTCTACGCCTGTGCAAAGAATGACTCTATAGCTCAACAAACTAAAACATTTAATTGCATTCATTTCAAATTTTAAATGAGGTTGTGCCTCTCTTGCATGCAAGATTTGAAATCCGTTGACATGGCTGGCTGGCTGGCTGGCCGACGTCGAGAGACGCTCCTGCATCATACTCCTTAGCTACAAAATTCATGAGCTCCTGCTCATGAGCTTCCCATCTCAGCTGTGGAAATCCTCATGGATCCCAAATAAATTCCTAGAGTTGTTCATCCACTCCATCTCCCTGCTGCTGTTGTTGCTTCTGCGTTGTTGCTGCTGCTGTTTCTTTTCTTCTACTCAGCTTCTCCTCATTGGAAGTTTATGCTGACCTGATCATATCGATCACTTCGTCTAGCTACTCCAGTGGCTGGCCCTTTTCATGCAGTCTCTCTAGCTGCAAAACTTTTCTGCAAATGGGAAGATCACTGTGATCTCCCATGCCTTCTCCATCTACTACCAACTTTGCTTGTTGGATGTGCATGCCCTGCACGATCACCCTTCTCTCCAGGGCTTCAATCTATTCATACAGATCAGCCA
Organism: Picea sitchensis; assembly: GCA_010110895.2. NCBI lineage: Eukaryota > Viridiplantae > Streptophyta > Pinopsida > Pinales > Pinaceae > Picea > Picea sitchensis. Next base: position 81,289 of record SNQJ01S0028554.1, on the reverse strand, counting down.
AACTAATGTTGTCTACTTCTTCCTCTTCTTCCACTTCTGCAAGCTCCAATGCTACAGTCCTTTCAGGTTCCTCGCTGAAATTATTGAGCCATTCCTTAGAATGCTCATATTCTTCTTCTGCTTCTTCTGTTGTCAGCTTTAGTGTTGTAGCTTCCTTAGCTTCCTGGATGAAAGCATTGAGACACTCCTTAGAATGCTCATCTTATTCTTCTTCTGCTTGGGCAGTTTCTAACACCTGCTCCAATTATTTTTCCCTGACAGTCACAGTTGGCTGCCTTTCTTCTGTTGCATCATCGACAATACAAAATTTTTCCTCCCCTGGGTTAAGTGGTAGGAATATTCTAATTCCCCCAATCATCAGAATGCTATTCTGATCTTCCTCCCTTATCAGCTGCACCTGCTCATCCAAACTCACTTATGAATATATGAGGCCCTCAAATAGCCTCATATGCTTATCCCTGCTCACCTGGAAAATTGGGATTTCCCTGCTGCTTCCCTGGTAGACTATGAGATCAACCGATCCCATCTTCATCAGAACCCCTTGCTGAATTGAACTCACCTACGAGTCCATGAGACTTTCATATAGTCTCGTATTCTTATCTCTGCCCACCTAGCAATTTGAGATGCTTCCACTACCCTCCTGGCAGTCTTCGAGATCCCACAATAACCTCATTTCATTGCCCAATTGGCAATGTGAAATTCCTTGGTTGTCCTCCTGACAGTCTGTGAGATCTTCAATTGATATCAACTCCTTTCCCACCTAGCAATATGGAATTTCCTCTCTGCCCTCCTGGCAGTTCCTGAGATATTCAGTTGATCCCACTTCATTCTCTTCACTGAGAATTCTCCCAGTCTCTGGTTCACATATCTGAACCATCTCCTCAGGTCTGTGGAGGTTGTTAGCATGCCTCAACCATCTTTTTAACAACCTTCACTGTCTTCTAGCCATCAACCCCTTGACTGACCATTTTACCTTCGGCTTCCTCATGGCCCATTCATATACCTGTCTTGACTTGGCTTTCTGCTGTATCACCAATGCAATTTCATCCATCCTCGCATTCTGCTGCATCCACAATGCAATATTTTCTATTTCTTTCATTATATTAGCAAGCTCTTCATCTATTGCTTCTTTACTCACCAGCTCTTGGTTCTTCCTTATAGCATACCTTCGGCCTTCAGTAGCCATGTTGTTGTCTCTATCTGCCCTCCTGGAAAATCTATTGCTCACTCCTGCAAACCTGAGTGCTTCAGCCTCTTTTGCAATCCTCATGACTGTCTCCTCGATTGCTGCCTACATACGAACAATCACCATAGAGTCTTCAGCAACCTTGTCTTCTTTTTTCTCACTTCACCTGAGATATACAAGTGAAGTCCAGCTCTGATACCACTTGATGCAGACGCCACCCTACGTTTGCTCACAGGATCGTTCATTCAATTCCTGAGCCGAAGAAGCTCTTTCGATCCCGACGAGAATCGCTATTCACAACAATCCATAGGTCCTTCTTGCCCTGTCACGGCCTCTGCACATGCCTGTGACTTTTCCCTCCAAAATGGAGTTCATGTTTCCACAATAGTAAATACAATGATCGGCCTTCGGGGTTTTCTGTTTCTTGATGTCGAGAACTTTTGTTCTCGCGATCAACCGGTTGTCGATTACCCGAGATGCACCTTCAACATTTAGCCCCTGAGCTATCTCTGGGGCCATATGACCAATTATCATATGACCACAACCATATTTCCTTCGGGATTTATTGACGCGAGACCCCAATCTCTTGTCCTCTCGACTCCCGATTCACCGATCCGTGAAATTCCAAATTGGCAATGCCTTAGTCCCACCTGGTTATGCTCCAGTCCAAATGACCATCCTTCACATGAACCAGACCTTATTTCGGGGTTTCACAACCTAAGCGCTCGACCTCTTGTCCTCTAGACCCCTGAAGTGCTGATACGCGAAATTCCGATATGGCGCTTGTCCCGACCTTCTCTCCACCTTTCGCTATTTCGGGTATTAAAACACCTAAATACTTCGACACTTTGTCCTCGGAACCCTCGAAGTTTCGATTCCTGATTTCCCGATATGACATCAGCTAGGAAACCCCTTTCAGGATTTCACGATTTCAAATGCCGAAATGCTCCGAACGTCTTGTCTTCAAGATTCGTGAAACGCCGAATCCCGATATGCCGATGCACTCTCCCCTTTCAGGATTTTCTTCTTTTCTGAAGGCCTCTATTTCTGCCACGTGTCCCAAGTGGATGGACGGTCTAGATCAAATCTCAAGACTTTGCCAGATATGAAGTCAAAAGGCTCTCACCTCTGTGAGTACCGATGTCCGGATCTCCGAAATGGACGATCGTGCGACATGCATCCTTTCTCAGATCGACGACTGTGATTCTTTCATTGTTTTGGGACTTGTAATGTCCCAACCTCTCATTGTCATCACCCCCGATATCCCGAACGCCGATATCCCAATGTTCCAATGCCTTTCGAGACTTTCGTCTCCTCTACTCTACTATATGAGGGTTTAACTCCCTTACAAGTCCTGTCAGATCTAACGGTTGTTGGCTGTTTTGACCAAGATATGACAGTTCAGATCCATCTCTTCTGTGCACTTCTCTGTTGCACTGCCTCCTGGATGTGAAGCCTTTCAATGCTCCAGATCACTTTTCTTCAGCCTAATCTAACAGCCGATGTGCCTTCTTCCTGAGCATGCACACACTTTCTTCCCAGACTTGGAAGAATTTCAAATTCTCAAAGGCCTCGACCTTTGCTCTATTTCTGTGAGCTCTACGACCGTGAGTTCTCACTTGCGCGCATATGAAAACACTACCCCTCCTGATCTTTGGGTACTCTCAACTCGTCAAAGAATTATGTGGCTTCTGCACTCCTTACAGTTATGCTCTGTGCACTAAAAGCACTAACCCTTCTGAGATTTTCCTTTGAATCCTCAATGGATTCTACAACTTTTGCGCCTCTGCAGAGTCTTCACACACACACAAAGGTGTTATCCATCCTGATCTTTTCCCCTCACTCAGACTTCTAAGGAAATAATTCCTTCTCCTTTCTCCTCCTGCTGGAGAATGTAATTCCCTCCTGGCTATCCTTATGCTCAAGCAACCTCTTGTTGAGACTTTCAGGGTGTTCAACAACCCTTCAAAGATCCTTCCTCTTGGACTCTTCTACTAATTCCAGAACTCAAAGCATTATTTTCTCCTGTGCCTATCTGCACATCTACTCAATGCCCTCCTGGCAGAGTATTTTCTCAAAGAACATCCAACAGTTCTGTCTTATGTGTCCTCCTTACACCTGCTCAATGCCCACTTGGCAGAGCTCTCAAAATTCTTAGTAATTCTGGCTTCTATCTGAACTCACAACAGAGTTCTTCTGTCTTCTGTGCACTCCTTGCACCTGATCAATGCCCTCCTGGCAGAGCTTCACAGGACTCCTTAGAGATTCTGTCTGCAACTATGTTTTCTCATACACAGCCTTACCTCCAAGGTATTCAAAAATCTTGAGGTTTTCCTTTGAGTTGTTGATTTCAACTTTTGTGTCCGCCTGACACGCCTCTGTCTGACTCCGCAGAGTTTAGAAATGCACCCTCTGTGCATGGCTAACAGAACCCGTATCATTTTGTCACACCCTCCTGGTGTGAAGCCTCAAAAAATTCTCAAGCCTGAAAATCAAACAACTACCTGCAAATGTCTAGCATACATCTACATCATAAAAGAACACAATGAAGCACCCACATAACACAGAAATACATGCAGGAAAAACTGCTTTTGGTTTGTATTAATAAAAATGCCTCTTTACAAAGGTGTTCTGAGCGCGGACTATAACAAGGTCTCGACTCCTTCTCTCTTCTGCTCTCCTAGCTCTATCATTCTACTAACCATTCCAAAATGAGATCGAAATTGATCTTTTACTTGAGGGGGCTCTTCAAGCTCTTCCCTCCAAACCTCAACTACCCTATTCAATTACATTCAATGGTTGTCTAGTCCGCATATCATATCTAGATCTCAGCCTTACAAAAAAATTTAAAGGCCTATTTACTTCTACACCTGTGAAAAGCACTACTCTATGGCTCAACAACCTAAAACATTTAATTACATTCATTTCAAATTTTAAATGAGGCTGTGCCTCTCTTGCATGCACGATTTGAAATCTGCTGACGTGGCTAGCTTGCTGGCTGGCCGATGTGGAGAGATGCTCTTGCATCATACTCCTCAGCTGCAAAATTCATGAGCTCCTGCTCATGAGCTTCCCATCTCAGTTGTGGAAATCCTCCTAGATCCCAAATAAATTCCTGGAGTTGTTCATCTGCTCCATCTCCCTGCTGTTGTTGTTGCTTCTGCGCTGCTGTTGTTGTTTCTTTTCTTCTTCTCAGCTTCTCCTTGCTGGCAGTTTCTGCTGACCTGATCATCAGCTCCCTGATCATCTCGATCACTTTGTCCAGCTGCTCCAGTGACTGGCCCTATTCATGCAGTCTCTCTAGCTGGAAAACTTTTCTGCAAATGGGCAGATCACTGTGATCTCCCATGCCTTCTCCATCTGCTGCCAACTTCGCTTGTTGGATGTGCATGCCCTGCACAATCACCCTTCTCTCTAGGGCTTCAATATTTTCATACATATCAACCAAACTAATGTTGTTTGCTTCCTCCTCTTCTTCCACTTCTGCAAGCTCCAATGCTGCAGTCCTTTCAGGTTCCTCGCTGAAAGTATTGAGCCATTCCTTAGAATGCTCATCTTCTTCTTCTGCTTCTTCTGCTGTCAGCTTCAGTGCTGTAGCTTCCTCAACTTCCTGGCTGAAAGAATTGATACACTCCTTAGAATGCTCATCTTCTTCTTCTTCTACTACTTGGGTAGTTTCTAACACCTGTTCCAATTCTTTTTCCTTGACAGTCATAATTGGCTTCCTTTCTTCTGTTGCATCATCGACAACACAAAATTTTGCCTCCCCTGGGTTAAGTGGTAGGAATATTCTAATTCCCCTAATCATCAGAATGTTATTATGATATTCCTCCCTTGTCAGCTGCACCTGCTCATCCAAACTCACTTCTAAATTAATGATGCCCTCAAATAGCCTCATCTGCTTATCCCTGCTCACCTGGAAAATTGGGATTTCCCTGCTACTTCCCTGACAGACTATGAGATCAACCGATCCCATCTTCATCAGAACCCCTTGCTGAATTGAAATCACCTCCGAGTCCATGAGACTTTTAGACAGTCTCATATTCTTATCTCTGCCCACCTGGCAATTTGAAATGCTTCCACTGCTCTCCTGGAAGTCTTCGAGATCCCGCGGCGACCTCATTTGATTGCCCAGCTGGAAATGTGAAATTCCTTGGCTATCCTCCTGATAGTCCGTGAGATCTTCAGCTGATATCAACTCCTTGCCCACCTGGCAACTTGGAATTTCCTCTCTTCCCTCCTGGTAGTTCCTGAGATCTTTAGTTGATCCCACTTCATTCTCTTCACTGAGAATTATCCCAGTCTCTGGTTCACATATCTGAACCATCTCCTCAGGTTTGTCGAGGTTGTCAACATGCCTCAACCATATTTTTAACATCCTTCACTATCTTCTAGCGATCAACCCCTTGACTTGCCATTTTACCTTCAGCTTCCTCATGGGACATTCATATACCCATCTCGACTTGGATTTCTACTGTATCACCAATGCAAGTTCATCCATCCTCGCATTCTGCTGCATCCACAATGCAATATTTTCTATTTCTTTCCTTATATCAGCGAGCTCTTCATCTATTTCTTCTTTAATCACCAGCTCCTGGTTCTTCCTTCCAGCATACCTACGACCTTCAGTAGCCATGTTGTTGTCTTTGTCTTCCCTCCTGGAAAATCTACTACTCACTCCTGCAAACCTGAGTGCTTCAACCTCTTCTGCAGTCCTCCTGACTATCTCCTCGATTGTTGCCTACCCGCGAACAATCACCACAGAGTCTTTAGCAAACCTATCTTCTTTTGTCTCGCTTCACCTGAGATATACAAGTGAAGTCTAGCTCTGATACCACTTGATGAAGATGCCACCCTACGTCCGCTCACAGGATCGTTCATTCAATTCCCAAGCCGAAGCGGCTCTTCCGATCCCCACGAGAATCACTATTCACAACAATCCACAGGTCCTTCTTGCCCTATCACGGCCTTTGCACGCGCCTGTGACTTTTCCCTCCAAAATGGAGTTCGTGTTTCCACAAAAATAAATACAATGATTGGGCTTCGGGGTTTTCTATTTCCTGATGTCGAGAACCTCTGTTCTCGCAATCAACCGGTTGTCGATTACCCGAGATGCACCTTCAACATTTATCCCCTGGGATATCTCTGGGCCCACATGACCAATTCTCATATGACTACAGCCATATGTCCTTTGGGATTTATTGACGCGAGAGCCCGATCTCTTGTCCTGTCGACTTCCGATTCAATGATCTGCGAAATGTTGAATTGGGAATGCCTTAGTTCCACCTGGCTATGCTCCAGTCCAAATGACCATCCTTCACATGACCTAGATCTTGTTTCGGGGTTTCGCAACTCAAGTGCTCGACCTCTTTTCCTCTAGACCCCCGAAGTGTCGATACGTGAAATGTCGATATGGCGCTTGTCCCGACCTTCTCTCCACCTTTCGCTATTTCGGGTATTAAGACACCGAAATACTTCGATGCTTTGTCCTCGGAACCCTCGAAGTTCCGATTCCCGATTTCCCGATATGATGTTAGCTAGGAAACCCCTTTCGGGATTTCATGATTTCAAATTCTGAAATGCTCCGAACGTCTTGTCTTCAGGATACGTGAAACGCCGAATCCCGATATGCTGATGGACTCTCCCCTTTCGGGATTTTCTTCTTTTTCGAAGGCCTCGATTTATGCCATGTGTCCCAAGTGGATGGATGGTCCAGATCAAATCTCGGGACTTTTCCAGATGCGAAGTCAAAAGGCGCTCACCTCTGTGAGTCCCGATGTCCAGATCTCTGAAATGGACGATCGAGCGACACACATTTTTTCTCAGATTGATGGTTGTGATTCTTTCGCTGTTTCAGGACTTGTAATATCTCGACCTCTCGTCATCAGGACCCCCGATATCCCGAATGTTGATATCCCAATGTGCCAATGCCTTTTGGGACTTCCTTCTCCTCTACTCTACTATATGAGGGTTTAACTGCCTCGCAAGTCCTGTTAGATCTAACGACTATTGGTTGTTTTGAACAAGATCTGACGGTTCAGATCTGTCTCTTCTGGGCACTTCTCTGTTTCACTGCCTCCTGAATGTGTGGCCTTTCAACGATCCAAATCACTTTTCCTCAGCCTAATCTGACGGCTGCTGTGCCTTCTTCCTGAGCATGCTCACACTTTCTTCCCAGACTTGGAAGAATTTCAAATTCTCAAAGGCCTCGACCTTTGCTCCATTTCTGTGATCTCTACGACTGTGAGTTCTCATCTACATGCATATGAAAACGTTGCCCCTCCTGAGCTTTGGGTACTCTGAACTCGTCAAAGAATTATGTGGCTTCTGCACTCCTTGCAGTTACGCTCTGTGTGCTGAAAGCACTAACCCTTCTGAGCTTTTCCTTTGAATCCTCAAGGGAATCTGTGACTTCTTTGTCTCTACAGAGTCTTCATGCGCACACAAAGGTGTTATCCGTCCTGAGATTTTCCCCTCACTCAGACTTCTAGGGAAATAATTCCTTCTCCTTTCTCCTCCTGCTGGAGAATGTAATGCCCTCCTGGCTATCCGTCTACTGAAGCAACCTCTTGCTGAGACTTTCAGGGTGTTCAGAAACCCTGCAAAGATCCTTCCTCTTGGAATCTTCTACTAATTCCAGAACTAAAAGAGTTCTTTTCTCCTGTGCCTATATTCACATCTACTCAATTCCCTCTTGGCAGAGTATTTTCTCACAGAACATCCAACAGTTCTGTCTTTTGTGTCCTCCTTACACTTGCTCAATTCCCACTTGGCAGAGCTCTTAGAATTCTTAGTAATTATGGCTTCTGTCTGAACTCACAACAAATTTCTTTTGTCTTTTGTGCACTCCTTGCACCCGCTCAATGCCCTCCTGGCAGAGCTTCACAGAACTCCTCAGAGATTCTATCTGCAACTGTGTTTTCTCATACACAGCCTTGCCTCCAAGGTATTCAGAAATCTTGAGGTTTTCCTCTGAGTTGTTGATTTCAAATTCTGTGTCTTCCTAGCACTCCTCTGTCTGATTCCACAGAGTTCAGAAATGCACCCTCTGTGCACGGCTAACAGAACCCCCAACGTTCTGTCACACCCTCCTGGTGTGAAGCCTCAAAACCTTCTCAAGCCTGAAAATCAAACAACTCCCTGCAAATGTCTAGCATACATCTACAACATAAAAGAACACAATGAAGCACCCACATAACACAGAAATACATGCAGGAAAAACTGCTTCTGGTTTGTATTACTAAAAATGCCTCTTTACAAAGGTGTTCTGAGCACAGACTGTAACAAGGTCTCGGCTCCTTCTCTCTTCTGCTCTCCTAGCTCTATCATTCTACTAACCATTCCAAAATGAGATCGAAATTGATCTTTTACCTGAGGGGGCTCTTCGAGCTCTTCCCTATTCAATTACATTCAATGGCTATCTAGTTTGCAGACCAGATCTATATCTCAGCCTTACAAAAACATTTAAAGGCCTATTTACTTCTACGCCTATGAAAAGCACGGCTATATGGCTCAACAGCCTAAAACATTAATTACATTCATTTCAAATTTTAAATGAGGTTGCACCTCTCTTGCATGCACGGTTTGAAATCCAGTGACGTGGCTGGCTGGCCAACATGGAGAGATTCTCCTGCATCACTTATGTATCTTATGGATTCTCTATGTATACTTCTTATGACTTCTGGAGAAACTGTCTCGTCATAATCTTCTCCCTCTTGCTAGGAGAATCCTCTAGACACAAATCAGTCTTTGTAAATCTTTGTGATGGCATCAACAACATATTTGATCTTGTATATCAATTTAGAAGTCACCATTGAATTCCCTTCTGGTCTCAAGGAAAAATATCCATATTCCAGTCCTTCAGACTAGCTTCCTCCTCTGTCACTGAAACTAAGGAATCTTCTCAGGAGGTCTCATATCTCCTTGAAGCCACTGAAGCTTTTATGCAGCCTCCTCAACTCATGGCACTTGTCTATAAGTCTTGGAAAACATCTCTCTCTTTCATCTGAATTTGAGGAGGAATACTTTCTGAATGAAATTATCTGAATCTCCATTCTCCCTTTGAAGCTTGACTCCCTCTGAGTCTGTATAATATTCGGAGCCATATTCTCCCTCTATGATATGGCTCATCAATGTTGCATCATGTAAATTTTCACGAGACCATGTTGATCTCTTCCTGGTTATTGCAATGATTCTGGGTAGGCCCTTTGGCTCTACTAACTCTTCTTGAGGATATGAAGAGTGATAAACTGCACTAGAGAGATTTGTTCGGTCATCTTTGGAGCCTTCTTCTCCTTACAAACAATATCCATATGAGATACTATGTATCTTGAAAAAGTACCCGTCTTCATCTTCTTCTTCTTTGGTACATGGATATATACGATCGTGTATACAACTTCTTATTTCAATAGTCTACTCCATGTCTCAAATTAGAGACCATCTAATATGTTCCTCCTACAACCGTCCCTATAGCTCCCCTCAGAGTTATTAATTGTGACCTTCCCAACAACAAGGGAAAGAAATAGACAGGAATAATAATCTTATAATAATAAAAATAAGAACAAGAACAATAATCAAAATAGCTCCTTCTCAGAGCTGTTGCTTGTGACCTGCCTAGAACAAGAGCCAAAATAAAAATACATTAATAATAAATAGGAACAACACTCATCTAGTGTTGTTATCAATCATTCCTCCATGGAATTTATAAAATATCTTGCCCGAGACAAGAGAAACAAGAGAAAAAAGTATAATAACATTTTCATAAGAACATCTATGTCAACAAGAATAAAATACAATCTCATCATGATCATCATATTATTTCCAAGGTGACCTACCTAGAAGAAAAACAATAAGTATCTCGTAGAGGATATGTTAGTTCATCTTGCAAGAATAATAATACTCACATATTTCCAAGTATTCATTGTATCTAGCAGTAATAAAACCTTTCAAGGATTGTTGTTACAACTAGTAATGTAGAAATGATCAAACTTGATATGTGCAAATTGGAAAATTATTAATTTAATCAATCAAACCTAGAACCTAGAGTCTTATCTTCAATAACGAGTGTTGTTGATTTTATTTTGAGTCTCCTTCACTCAAGATGACAAGTATTCTCTTCAACTTGTCCCCTGTACTTAAGACAATATTCTTTCTTGACAGAAATCTGAGTTAGAGAATATAATGAAAATAAACTCTAAAATATCAACCTTAATCAATCTAATTCTTTGACTAAAGTTAGTTTATAACTTTAAAACATAGGTTAGTGTGATAATCAAAACTTCAATAGATCAAAATACAACTAGATGCTCATAAGATCACAATAATTCCATAATAGCTAGAGGCATATTAAAACAATCAAACTTGGAATGCATTGTTCCTCTAAATGTGTTGGATATGATATCCCTTTGGATCTACGATTATTGATTGGAAAAGAGATCCCTTCTCCTACAATCACACTCAAAATAGTGATACAATTTAAATATATATAAGTACATACCTTCGACAGCATCGATAGGTAGTGGCACCATTCGACAAAAACGACAAGTAATGACAAACCATAAAACTTCAAAGGTGATCCAACTTGTAATCTAAAGGTAGTTGGAGATGCGTTAGGGTAAGGCACACTAGGAAAACCAAAAATCAGTCCCAACACTTCACAAAAAATTTCACTGCAACTGGTGTTGTAACTGGCACTGTAACTGGTGTTGCAAATGGAACTATAAGTAGTGCTACAACTGGCACTGCAACTAGTGTCGCAACTGGCACGAAGAAACTGGCATAAAGGAACTGGCACTGCAGACCTATGGTTTTATGAGGAAACTCTAATTTCTCAACTTCAAAAATTTGCAGATCTGATCTGAGGAAGAGATGTGCCCTACTTAGGTGACCTTCTTGGTGAGTTCAGTAAGTGCTCAATGAGCTTGACAAAGGGGGAAACTTAAGATGTTCCTTCCAACGATTATACTATTACGAAGGAAACCAACTCTAATTCCATGTTAAAATTTTGGTCTGCTTGTTTAACCATAGTCAATGTCACATCATTGTCACCCAAATATAGGCATTCACATATTCCACCCCCAAGCACATTAAAATTTGACATAATTATTTTGTAAAGCCATACTAGAACTAACAGATAAACCCTAGCTGCTAATTGCAACAACAAGTCAAGACAAGTAGAGCGCTCCTTCTCCAAGGGCAGTGCACAAGAGAGAGAGTCTCCATATCCATAGAATAAGTGCCATACACAACTACAACAACTTTAGCTGTACTAGTCTCTCAACCTTGCGCCATACTTAGCAAGAATATTACCAAAAGCACCACCAAGAATATCACCAAGAGTTTCACCAAGAACCACCAAGAGAACCACCAAGAGAATCACCAAAAAAATCACCAAGAATATCACTTGATAATTCCAGAGAGAGACCAAGACTAAGAGATGACCATACACCCTTATTCCTTTGGAAAGACTTGAATCCCAATGGAAGCAATATTAATTAACTGAAAAACCATTTCTAACACAATATGAGATCCATATTGCTTATTAAATTTGAGAAATTTATTGTGAACAACAATTACTAGCTAGAAAAAGTTCAAAGACTTGGCCAGATAAACAAGGAAACAAAACTTCAAATTGAAAACCAACCTATCCTCTAAATGAAATATCTCTTACTATCATTTTTATGAAATATATTATTGTAACATATAGAAAGGGTGACAAAAGGGGAGCAATTATACTAGAGAACATGTGGCAAATCTAAAATGGGGGAAAGAAGTGGTATGGAAGAGGTGTAATACTCATGACACACCCCAATGCCAAGAGAGATAAAAATCAAGTTCTAAAAGAAACAACCAAGTTATGGGACAAAAGAAACAATATGAGCACACCTAGAATTTTCAACATCTCAACAATTCTATGGTGGTCATATGGTGGTCATAATTGTAGTAACATTTATTTATTTATTGTTATATAATAATTAATCGAGGATCTCCAAAGGAGTTAAATCTACTTTGTATTTGCACGAAAATTAAAGCATGTGTGTGTGCACACACATTCAATTAGGTATAGCTCAATGGTTTGGGAGGAGAAATTTTATCCTCCCAACCTAGGATTAAATCCAGACACATGCATACACACACATTATATTAGGTCTAGCTCGGTGATTTGTGAGGATAAATTTTATTCTCCCCACCCGGGCTCAAATCTCGCTTGTGACACATTCCATTCTTTGTGAACCAATTATTATTGAAG
>SNQJ01S0028554.1:42105-62737 GCA_010110895.2 Picea sitchensis | reverse complement strand
TATGTAGGAACACAATGAAATAAAAAAATACACATAAACACAGAGATGCAGCAGAAATAAGACTTCATTTCATTAATAACAAAAGACTGAAATATGTTTACAGACATAATGGAAATAAACTAGCTAGGGCGCTGGTAGCTTATCTATGAGAAGAAATGTGGCAGCTACTGGCCTTTGAACTATGTTACAATGAGGCTCGAAGGCCTATTATTATTGATAAACAATGGAAACCCTAAACATCCAAAGACCTAACCCTAGGAGATGAAATGCCAAGACTATGGGCCCCGTTTGGGTAAGTTGGTACATCAACTTCCCGGGGACGTAACTTTGGCATATGATCTCCATTTGATGCGTTCCATACCTCGTTAGAAAGATATATCTGAGGACTAAAAATTTTGGGTGAGAAACATTGATCTACAATCCGTGTTTCTCCCCTTTTTCCCAAAAAACATCGTTTAAGGCCTCAAACTACTCTGGAAGTTCAGGACCCGAAAAACTGCTAAAATTAGTAAACTGTGCGGAAACTGAAAAATTGAAAGAAGAAATGGTGGGGGTCCAAGTGGAATAGGTGGGTGGCCACCAATATCCACCTGGATCAAAAGAGGCCTTACATTCAGTTGACACGGGTTGTTTATATGACATATTCTATTGTTATTGGGCGAGCCAGAGGAAGACGTTTTAGTGGAAAAACGTTTTTATATTAGGTTGAAACAAATTGGTGCTCATTGATTTCTCCTCTTTCCGCAGTCACTACCCTCTCCTAGGGTTGGATTTTATTCAAGTTTGTGAATAGGGAGTCGACTCAAAAGGTGTTGTAGGGTTCCTGGTACATTGACTCATTGCCTCTACTACTTAAGCGATGGACTCCTCTCTTTGATGTTGCTAAAGAGTGGATTGATGTGGCGTCCATATGGGTCTTTTTCCCTAGTTTTTTGGCCAAATTTTGGACTGATGAAGGGATTCAGGCCTTGGGTAATAAGGTTGGGGAATAATGGACGCATATTTCTCTTTCAGAAAAAATGAGAGAATGCCAATGGCTAGGGTTTTGGTTTCTCTGGATGTAAAAGAGGGTCTCATGGAAGAGATTGATTTGGTGGTCGGGGACAAGTCCTTAGTTCATCCTTTGGACTATGAATGGCTTTAATTCAAGTGCAGGAGATGCCACAAGGTGGTCCATGTGGCGCAGGACTGTGAACTCCCCTTCAAGCACAAGCAATATGGGGAGGGAGGAATTCGTCAGAAGAGGAAGCCTCCAGGTCCAATGGAGGGAGTCCATGTAGCTGTTGAATCAGACCTAGATTATGGTTTGGATTGTGGGGGATCTATGCCCCTAGATATGGTCTCGTCTACTGCAAAGGTTAGTGCTCTCCATATCCCCTCGATGGTTAGCGATGAGGGCCAACCCTCTCTTCGGTGCTCATCTTCTCAGGATGAAATGATGGCACCCATGGGTTTTCCTCCCCTCCCCTCCTCTTTTAACTATTTCTTTTCTTCATTAGCACTGTTGGGTCGTGATTGGATTGGGAACTTGAGAAGTATGTCATCATTTGTGGGTCTCCCTTCCCTCTCTCCCACCCCTTTGTGCGTCTCCCCTCTAGCTTTCAATCCCTCTACCCCTACACCTTTTGTCCCTCCCAATGATTTTCTCTCCCAGGATACTTCCTAGTAAGGAATTTGTGGTCAAATATAGAAACAAGTCTCTCCCCCATTGAGAGCATGGCTATGACTAGATACCTAATGTATAAGAACAAGTTAAACAACATGGAAGACAAGAGGCTTCCTAAAATTTCTTCAGAATCAAGTCATAACCACCATCGACTCAAGCAAGGATGGCATAAAGACGCCCGGTCTTGGCTAAACTATTGGGGGATGATGGAAGAAACCATTTTGCAGAATAAAGATTCTATTAAAAAAAATGTCAAATCAAAATTTAAGGAAAAAATGTGGTGTGATAAAGAGTCAGAGGAAAAAAGAAAATTAAGGTATTATAAAGATGTAATCAACCCTAATCTAGAAGATCAAAATTATCTATCTTTTTTGCCAAGTGTAAAGAAAAAAATAAGCATTGCTAAGATGGAATAAAGAACAAATTCTCCACGAGCTCCATAGTAGAAACAAAGTTGGTCAATTCTAAAATGCCATGGGATGAAAGGAAATTACAGGTCTGCTAGCGTGACACTAAGAGAGTTGAATATGAAAAGCACTTTCTCTTAGATTGTCCGTATACCCATATTGAGTCATTTTCAAAATAGCCAATCCCACACTGCAACCTTCTAACTTATCTTAACTCAACAAAAAAGGTATAGTGATCTTGAAGCTTCTCACCAATACTTTCACTACCAACCTTCCTAACCTCTTAACTCAACAAAAGTATGGTGATCTTGGAAAGCTTCTCTTAATGCTTTTCGAGCACAGAAACAAAATTCTAAAGAATCACAAGTAATCACCTACCGTCTTAAGGTCTAATAGACCAATTAGGTCTTAGTGGACGTTAATCATCATCATCATAATGTCTTTGTGGTCAAATATAATATCCGATCTTGAACCATTGATACATCTTTTGCTGAGGGGAGTAGAAAAATGGGTCTTGGGAAAAATATTTTGGCTCCTTTAGAAAGGTGTTCAAGAGGCCATCAATATTTTCTTTCCAAAGATTAGAACAAGGCTTTGATTGATCAAGTAGCTGGCAGGAAACTATCTATCTATGGGGCTCTTAGAGCAGGGTCAACCCCTGAGAGGGTGTCCCCATGAAAATCTTATCCTTCATTTGTCAGGGTATGGCAAGATCCTCGAAGAAATTAGCCATGCGAAGGCTTGTGGAAGCCCACCAGCATGAAGTCATTCTCCTTTAGGAAACCCTGGGGGAGAATTCAGTGATTTTCAAGTCATTGGAATCTTGTTTTCATGGCTGGTCCTTTATGGTTGTGGATGCAAAAGGGCGTTTAGGTGGTTTGGCAATTGGGTGGAAGGTTTGAACGATCAAAAATTTAAACTCATGGTGTTTTGATTCAGGCATTGGTGTCTCACTCTTCTCTTAGGCCTTGGGACTAGATTTCATGATCCTCAACATCTATAGGCCTTATTGTGATCAAGAAAATTATTGGGAATCTCTGGCTAAAAAATATTTTATGAAAAAGGAGGCCTTAATCATAGGCAGTGATTTTAACTTTTCCTTGGGTTTTGTTGAGGTTTGGGGGTATAAACCTAGGGATGATCCACTTTATAGTTTATTCATGAATCGATTGGACCAATGTGGTCTTTGGATGTGGGCCTAGTTAATATTTCCCCCGACCGGAGGAACAAGTGCACTGGAGAAGAAAGAGTTTAAAAAATAATTGACTGCTTCCTTATCTCGGAAAATGGCTTAGAGATGTTTATCCAGCTGAGACAATGGGTGGGAAGTGGGAGAGAGTCATATCACTCTCTTATCTTCTTGGAATTAGCAGGTGGGCTCTCAAAACAAACCAATCCTTTTAAATTCAATTATGTTTACCTGAAAAAGGAAGATTTTATCAATCTGGTCAAAGTTCTTTGGCATTCGATGGAGTTTCAAAATGGAAGACCTCCACTGACTCAATTGTTGAAAACCTTAAGAGGGTGAAAAAATCCACAATAAAGTAGGCCATTGATAAAAAGAAAAGGGATGAGTAGGATCTAGTGGTCATAGAAGGTGAAATTCAGAGATTGTATGACAATCAATGTGAGGGAATCTCGTTTCCAACCTCAAAAGAAAGACTCGTGACATTAGGAAAAAAGAGAAGACAACTTCTAGAGGATAAGGAAGCTAGTTGGCATTTAAAAAGAAGAGCTACCTAGTTGTCTAGTGGGGATGAAAACACCAAATTATTTCATTCTTTTGCTGGGGGAAGGAAAATAGCCAATACAATCTAGAGCCTTGAGGATGAAAATGGAAGATCAATATCTTCTTTTGAGAGCCTGGCCCAATTGGGAAAGAAACATTTCCAAGATCTCTTCAAGGTTGAGAGCATGTATTCTATTGGTGTGGTCATTCGTATGGCTCTTTTTTCCCCATTTTTGTCAATCAGGAAGAGAACATACTTTTTTCTTTCAGGAGGTGTCTGAGGAGAAACTTCAAGTAGTTATGCATAGTTTTCAAAAGGATAAAAGCCTTGGGCTGAATGGTTGGGTGATTGAATTATTCTTAGGGTTTTATGACTTATTGGGGGTAGACATTTTGAAGTTTTATGAAGAGTCCCGTAGTGGGGGTTTCATGTATCCCTCTTTCAACTCTACTTTTATTTCACTAATCCCAAAATATAACTATCCTATATCAGTCAATGATTTCCACCCTATTTATTTATGTAACTGTATCTACAAAATAATTTCCAAGATCATAGCCTACAGGATCAATAAGTTCTTATCAACCTCCATTTCTAAAGAAAATTTTGGTTTCCTTGAAGGAAGACAGATCCATGAAGCTATTGGAGTGGCCCAGGAGACACTCCACAACCTAAAAACAAAGAATGCCAAAGGGGTGGTGTTAAAAATGAATTTATCTAAAGTTTAAGACATGGTGAATTGGATCTACATCCGGCTTCTTCTTACCCATCTTGGATTTGATGTTCCTTTTATCTCTTGGATCATGAGTTTTATATCAAATTTATCCTTCTCAGTTCTAATCAATGGGGATGCCTCCCCTTTCTTCCATTCCAAAATATCTCTCAAACGGGAGTGTCGCCTCTCTAATATCCTATTTTTGCTAGTTGTAGAAGGTTTGAGCAAGGCCCTGGCAGATGCAAAAAGAAGATGGGACTTCCATGGTGTGCTCTTAACCCAAAATTTGAGCATCACACATCTTCTCTTTGTGGATGACATTATTATCTTCTACAATGGTTCGAGGAGAGATGTAGACAAGGTTGTTGATATTATGGAATGGTTTAGTCAAGATATTGGAATGCAGATTATTATGCATAAATCTTCCCTCTCTGCTCAAAATCTGGATGTTGGGGAGACAAACTATTATTCCAACCTGTTCCACTTTGTCCCACAAGAAATGTACTCGGGTATCAAGTACCCATACTTTCATCTCAAGAAAAATGTTATTCTAAAGAGGATTGGGCATGGCTTCTAGTAAAACTTGAGAAAAGTCTTAAAATTTGGAGTTTTAGGTGGCTCTCAAGAGCGGGACAATTAGTCCTTGTAAAGTATGTGCTAGAAGATATTCCGATATATTGGATGTCTCTAGCTTGGATCCCCAAAGGAATTTTGGAAAAAGCTCGAAGGATCCTTTTTTGATTCTTATGGGATGGTACTCAAGAGCAACAGGTCATTCCATGGGTGAAATGGAAAAATTTATCCCTTCCAAAGGCCCTTGGGGGTTGGGGTCTAAAAACAATTTTCTTGTTTTCAAAGGCACTAGCAACAAAATCTAGGTGGCGACTACTCTCGACCAAAAGCCTTTGGACTGATATTGCACATCGGAAATACATTGTTCCAAACAGTTTGGAGGATTGGGTTCGAAAAAAAACAAGAAATCAAATGGTGTATCTTTAATATGGAGTGTTGTTATCAATTCCTTTTTATTTGTTGGGGAAGGCCTAGTATGGAAAGTAGGAAAAGGGAACAAGGTTCGTGTGGGGGTTGATCCATGGCCAGGAAGTGGTGAATCTTGCATCCTCCCTAATGAGATTATAATTACTCTTCATGATCATGGCATCTTCTTCTTAAACCAAATTGATTATCCCATGAGGACCTCTATATGGAGCCAAGGATGGAAGTTGGTGAATCAGGCTGGTCTGGATGAGGGACAGGAATATAAATGAAATATATTTACAAGTGCACTTTTTGCCACACACATCAGGATTTCTGATTAAGAGGATGAGTTGATCTGGAAATTTTCTCCTTATAAGACCTATACACCTAATTTGGGCTATATTAATCTTATCTTTGGTCAGTAATTTGTCGAACCTCTCTGGTGGTGGAAGGGCCTATGAAAAAAAAAATGTCCTCTAAAGGCTCGACTCTTTTTATGGTGTGCTATAAACAACAAAATCCCCACTTGGGATAATACGAAAAAAAGATAGATTGTTGGTCCTAGATGGTGTTCTCTATGCAAAGATGCTAATGAGTCGATATCACACATATTGTTGTTTTTTCCCTTTACTATCAAAACATGGAAATAATGTTCTTTACTCATAGATCGTGGCTATACATGGCAGGGCCACTCTATGGAAGAAGCTTGGAAAGTATGGATTTCCTTTCCAGTAAATTCTAGCATCAAATCACTCCTTCTTCTAGTTAACCTGGGGATATAGATGGCAAGGAATAGAGCAATTTTCCAAGACAAACCCTCTTTACCTGAGATTGTTTCTTCACAAGCCATCAATGTTCTTTCCTTTTTTCCTGAGGAAAAGGGAAGAGGCCCAATCATACAGGTGAATGAATTACATGTGGATCATTCATACCCATGGGATTTCTTTGATGGGGCTTCTCAGTCAAATAAATTACGATGTCAGGGGGGGAGCTATATTATTGTTCTCTATAGACCATCATTTTGATCTCAAAATGAGGCTAGGGACTAGTAGTAATAATTTTTCTGAACTAATGGCTCTAAAGCTTCTTCTTATGAAAAAGAAAAAGGTATGTCCTCCCTTAAGGTCTTTGGGGACTCTATGCTAGCTGTCACATGGGAAAGAAAGGAACAAAGATGTCACTACATTGTTTTGCTTCCCATACTTGTAGAAATTCACAGAATAATGGCCATGTTTTATACATATATATATATATATATAAGGAATTAGCATAGATCCATCTTAATTTTCAATATATCGTATGCAAAGAATGATGAAGTTTTTAACGTGAAAACTTTTTTAAAGTTTTTTTTATCTTGAGAGACATGATCCCTTTCCACACATGATAAATCTGGAGTTAAGATGGATTTAGACTAGTGATGTATTACTTACCACAACATGAAATAGTACTATTGAATTTGCAATGAACAAAACTACACATACTAAGACCATACTTATTTATATTTATTCAGATAAATATAATTTTAATGATGAAGTACTCTAATGAAGGTTGTGTGCTTTATTCCATGTACTTACAAATCCATATCCATTCCAATATCCACCCTAACCTTTATGAGAATGTAAATAATTTTTGCATTCATGATTATATGAAATGCCATAATTATTTTATTAGCATAGATTTTGGGATTCATTGTGTTTTGAAACATTTTGTCGATGTTTCGAACTTGCGATGCATAGTCAATCATCAAGACTAAAAAATTCTTGGAATCAAATCAGTAAAAAATGATGGATTGCGTATCGTAGGTCCAAAACTTTGACAAAATGTTTCAAAACACAATGAATCTGGAAATCTATACTAATAAACTAACACATTATAAAAGCCTAAAATAACAGGTCATAATTATTCATGAAATATCATAGTTCCAACCTCTCATGTGACTTCATGGTCTAGAATAGTTTTATGTTGATGCATAATTTTTCCTATTAAATTTAATCCAAGTTAATTGAAAGAAAGTTTGCGTTAGTTATATGCATTTTTCTTCAACTTCTCTCTTGATTGATTTTAAAGCGAGGTTTTGTAGTTAAGCCTTGGGAGGTATGTTGGGATAACTTTACTTGATTAAAGCTCATTTAATCCGTTTGGGGATGACTTTTCTCTCCAAACAAATGTTAAGTAAATTTTGAAAGTAAGTTGTAATGACTTTACTTGAGTATACCTCACTTAATGATCCATTTTGATAGACCTCAAAACTTTTTAAATTGAGACCTCCTTGGACTTTGAATAAGTGAATGTCTTCACGAGGGAAGTACAAAACAATTTAACAAAGAAAGAGTAAAGTATGGGACATTTTAACAAACAAGGTTATCGAGTCAATACATTTATTTTGTTTACCTCTTTGGATATGAATGCCTCTATCACAAGCATGCAAATAGATATGAATAACTTTAGGGTTATCCCTTGCAAAATATGTTAAAGCTAGATTTATAGGTTTGCCTTTTGTATCACATAGAAGTTAACGTGGTTCTTCAAATGGGTCAGGATAAATAATGTGTGACAAAGATTTTATATGTTGGAGAGGTGGCATTGTCTCGTGTTCGCTACTTGTTATAATGTTATTGTTCTATATGATTCATAATTGAAGTTGTTTCATATTATTTCATGTGATATATCTATCGTATTTTACATTATCATAAATTTATTTTAATTATATATATATATATATATATATATATATATATATAAAATATGTGAACTCCATGTTAAACAACACCTCTCTACACAATAATAATAATTAATATATGATGTGCCTCATTAATCATATCTTTCTCATTAACATCCTCTCATGTAGCACCTTGAAAGTGTTTGTATGTAAAACAATATAGCTAATGTAGTATAATAAAATCGCATGCATAACATTAAGTGGGATATGATTGAGAAGTAGAATATTGCTATATAATTATTCTATATGTTTATATATTTAAAATTTCTTTCGAAAATTAACAAAACAATATATATGACTTTAATTAAAAAAAAATAAGTTGTACATGAGGCATACCATGTACATAGATATCTCATATTGGAAAAACATAAACCACTATATACATATATCATCTCATTTCCAAAAGCTCATACACTCATGCAAGGAAGTGACATGTGGCTATGCATATAAATTAGATAACCATACCATCCTCACAAGTCACTCATAATAGGCAAAGTAAAAAACCATAACAACCAAAGTAAAAAAACCACAAAAGTTGTAACGGAGAACATCCAACCTATAGTAAGAAGCCAAACACTCTTAAAGTAGCATCGCGACTCCACCACAACTTAACCATCAACAACCATCTTACAATCTATAGGTGAAATCTTAAAAAGGTTTGAAGCTAGAGATTTTTAGATTTAAAATGAATTACTAATGAAGTAGGTGAATTTAAAACGGTTTGAAGCTGGAACTTTTTATCTTTAAAGTGAATAACTAGTGAATAATTAATGAAGTTGATTATAAATTATTAGATATAATTTTTTTATAAATATTATTAAATGATTAATATGGTCGTTAACGCTCACTAAAATTTTATTGGACTTTAAGAAAGGTAAGAGATTATTTCAATTTCTTCATAATGTTACCTTTGAACTTGAAAAGTATTAAGATAATTGTTTCAGGATAACCATAATTTTGATGACCTAATGATTTATAAACTATCGTGGATATTCAATTGGAACAGTTTTTCATAATAGATCTGATAAATAACTAAAATATTTACTATTAAGGCTATTTTTTTTTAGATTTCAGGCTCTTGATCTTTGGTTTTCTTCTTAAAAAAATATATATGAAATAGGTCAAATGTGAAAAATAGAGAACACAAATAAATACACACACAATCCACTAATAAACACAAGATATGACCTAGGAAACCCCATACGATAAAAAAACCTAGCTAGAAGGTGAGGCTTCTCTGCTCTCTTTTCTCTAGTATAGAAATGATGCAAGTACAAAGAAAGAGACACTTTTTGTGGAGTTTCTTTTGACCCGTGGTCTATATGACTGCTATAGAATATTTTCCCCACTATGATTCTCACAAAATATCACTCTCAGATGTTTTTCTCAGCTATGGAAAAAGATACAATGCAAAATAATGGAACCCCTTTTCCTCCTAGTGGCCCAATATTTAACATAGCCTGATAGCCATCTAGGGATAGGTTTTTGACTTCCTCAACCCTCAATTGTGATAGGGTTTTGAACCTTCTAGAATATTCTTGAAATTATATATGTGGCTATCCCCATATGCATGAGTAATGGGGGATAAAATGGCATCCTCTCATACCATGGTGGTCAACTTGTTTGAGGCATAAATTTTGCATACAATCTCCAATTAACGCATGGTTTGCACCATTTGAAAGGTCTTGAAGGGTAGAACACCGCTAATGGGGTGTGTATAGGTTCCACACCATAACCCCCCAAAAAATATTTGGAATTCCTATAAATGGCTCCAAAAGGTTCCAGACCCCAATTTTTTGAAATTGTGACCTACCACTAAAATGGCCTTGCAAGCTAAATCTTCCAATTTTTTCGAGTCTGAAAGGATCAAGATACACGGAAAATATATAATTATCCAATTTGGATCATACCTCCCCATTTAGGGAGGCTTTTGGTCCCCAAAATATTTATTGAATGAGGTGAGGAAATTTTCCCTCTAACTTCTCCATGGAGTACCACTTTGCTTTGCCTGGAATTTTTCCTTTAAACCCAACCTACCAAAGGTCATGCTTCCCCTGCTTGTAAATCTGGACCTCTTTTGAAAAACTGTCCTTTTCCAACTCAGTCTGAGCATCTGGTGTTAAATCCTCTATGGAAGGTAGGACCTGCTCGTCCTACTGATCCAACATGGAAGATTCATAGAGTTTGTTATTCTCCACATTCACTATTGAGTAAATGCGCATGCATGGGGGTAGTTTGAGTCTGTAAACGTTATCTACCACCTTTTCCAGTACCTCAAAAGGACCATATCGAAGAGCCTTGATCTTCTTACTATGACTCTATAGTCTTTCCTTATTTAGTTGTAACCATACTCTGTCTCCCACTCTAAATATTCTCTTTGTTCTTTGTTGGTCATGTCTGGCCTTTTAGTTTTCCTGTGACTTCTTTAGTGTATTTTGTACTTTTAAATGGATCTTCTTGATCTTCTCAACACATTTTTCTACCTTTAATGCATCTCATGTGATGTCCTCCCTCACGCCTCCTTACTATCCATATACAACATTGAAGGGTGAAAGTGTAAAATATCGAAAGCAAGCTTCAAAAAGTAACTTTCAAAAAGTAACTTACTAGTAGAAGTGTGGACTAGTCCTTTATAAGAGTGTTTTATATATATCATATTTTTATCCTAGGTATTTGGATGCTTCTAATTGAAGCCCCTCAGAAGTTGCACCAAAGTCATGTTGAATACTTCCATCTTCCCATCTGTCTGTGGATGGAATGTTGTATACCTCTTCAACTTAGTGTCCATCTTTTTCCACAATGTAGTCCAAATTGCACTAAGAAATATGGTATCCCTATCTGAGATGATGCTCCTTGGTATCCCAGAGTGCACCTAGACCTATTCAAAGAAAAAGTTTGTTGGATGTGTGAGCCTCTTTGATAAGTTGCAATAATTCACCTTTAGGAACACAGATATTGTCGATGTTGTAGAGTAAACCATTCTCTAAATGATAGTCATCCTTTCTATCACCTTCTTCTATATGAATTTGACCCTATAGCTATTAAAAAACCTCCTTTAAGTCATCATCTTTTGTGTATGCCTCTTTGTATGCATCATGAGTGAAAGCCTCCATGTGCATCAAAGTTCCGAAAGATTTAATATTGGACATGGACGGTCATGAAAGCATGTCTACCAACTTATTTATGCTACTCTTCTTATACTTGATGACTAGATGAAATTGTAGTAAAAACCCAATCCACTTGTAATGCATGGTTTGTTGTAGCTTACTTTGGGCTTGAAAATACTGTCACTAGTAAATTTGAGTCATTTTGCGATGGCCATTTCAACACTCTTGTGACATTATGTCGTGGAGAGTGCGACTAATATTGGGCCCCTCAAACGTCGCATCATATACCGTCGAATGTGCGATGAACCTGGAATAAATTCGCAAGAGAGACGACCTACGGAGGTTGTCGCAAGAGAGACAAACTACGAAAGTCATCGCAAGAGAGACGACCTATGTAGTCATCGCAAGAGAGACGACCCAGGACGATCATTGCAAGAATGAAAACCGAGGAATATCATCGCAAGAACGACAACCGAGGAAGATTTTCACAAGAGAGACGATCGAGGACGATCGTCGCAAGAATGACAACTTAGAAAGAGCGTTGCAAGAGAGACTATCTATGATCTGTGTGGTCGCAAGAGCGCCGAAATATATCTATTTTTTTTAATATATATATTTACGGGAAGGTTGAAAAAGGCACAAAGTAGTTAAATTTGGTGAAGAAATGAATTAGAGCGGGCACTAGTAACTTTGATCATGATCCATCAGAATCGACAGCCAAGAAGCATTGCAGAATTTGAAGTTGCACGGGGGATAATTATGAAGGGTGGTCCCACAATCTAAACTGCAGTTTCCATTGAGGAGTATGTGTCAGCATCGGGTTGATTGCGGAATGACAAGCAGGTTGTTCCAAAACCGTCAGTCCATATCTTCGCAAAGCGAAAAGTATAAAAGGTCGATTTGACATTTTGATTTTTTATTATTTTCAAACTAGGGGACCATTGGAACACTGTCCTGACCGCCATTTTTTTGTTGCATCCTAGCTTTGCACCATCACAACCTATTTTCAGGTATTTATCTTGCCGCCATGTATCCCATAGTATTATAAGTAATAGAGCAAGACCCTGAAAGTAATGAGGAAGCCCTAATTGATATAGATTCATATTTATTTGACCCTAATATCACTATTTCCCCCATTTTTGTGTCACGAAGCAACTTGGCTGATATAAATGGAAAGAGTATTCCATTTTTAGAAGAAGTATATGCCTCCATTGTCCCGTATGTTGTCAAGGTTTCTTTCCCATTTCCTAAATTCATAGGTTGGTGCGTTGACCAATATTCCCATTCAGAAAGGGTAATTCTCAATAAACAGGGGTCTCAAAGCCCATGTAGAATAGAAAATATATCAATATGAAAGTCACTCAATATCCCAGAAGAATTTTCCTTTAATTTTTATCCATTCAATGAAGAAAAAGTGATTAGGGTTTACAAAGAATGTCAGTAAGAGTTCAAAAGTCAATTTCTACAACAAATCATTAAACCTGAACAAATGCCAGAGAGTCTATCCTTACCAATGATTATCAACATGATGATCATTGAAGTTCAGTGGGTTTGTTCCCTGTTGATTCAGGTCCTAGGTCTAGATAGTGATAAATATGTTGTTGAAGTCATGCTAGGTTTTCTTTTGGATTTTTTCAAGTCACAGTATAGTCAGTCAGTCCGAATTAATTTTGATAAATTCCTAGCTGACACCATTCACAAGCAGCTAGTGAATTTCCACCCTTTGAGACATTTCAGAGATTATACATATATGTTAAAGGTTTTCTTAGCAAGTAACCATGGAGAAATCCCTGAAGCATCTTTTGTATATATTGAATGTAAAAGAATCACTTTGCTCATATTCATCAACTAGGTCATGTCAAGAATCTATTCTTTGATTTTCAATACAAGTTTACCCAAAGTTTTGGAGGACATGAAGATTCAATTGCAGCCAAATCCAGAAAAAATAATAGGAGGCTGGGTACTTTTTTTGCATTCAACATTGATATGGGTGTATGGTTTTCATGAGTCTCCTTATCTGTTACTTGTTTTCCTAACTCCCAATTTTTTCTCTCTCGAGTTCATGAGACAGAGAATTATCTTTGAGACATAGAACTTCATCAAAATACACAGAGCCTCTAATATCAAATTCCCCTTTATTATTGGTCCTTTTGTTGTTAAGTCCATATCATGTTTATCACAGGTTAAACCAAAACTCAAAGACTTTGTCTTTTCAAGAATACAAGAAATAAAATATGATCCACATCAGATCATATCCAAGAGAAGACAAATGAATTAAAATGCACCTTATGAACATGAGAATATGGAAGGCTTGGATAAACTAGCTAATCTGGAAGTGTGTATTGATGTGGAAGCACCATTGCAGCAAGTCCAAACACAACAAGCTCCTCAAAACTTGGTGATTAAAATTCCCAAGGCCAATGTGTACAACAAAAGAAGCATTTCAGAGACTATGGATATTGATGTTGAACAAACTGCTAAAAAGAAGATGAAAATTGTTCAGCCAAAGAAAATTTTATATTTGGAAGATGAAGGACATAGAGATCAATTGAATTTGAACACTGTGGAAAGTGGTACCAACATTGTAGAAATTGAGGAAAGAAGTTAGTTTGGAAGTGAAGGAAGCTCAAGAGTTTTTCACAGTCAAAAATATATTAGTCCAGAGAAGACTTAGAAAAACAATATGATGAAAAGAGAAATGTGTCTTTGGGTGAAATAAGGGATTTGTTCCCTAAAGTAGAAAAAAATTCTCAACTAAAATATTCCTTGTTCATTATGAGGCATATTGAAAATAAAACTTTTAATATTGCAATTGCAGAGGAGGATAAAGTGTCAGAGATTAAAATCAAATATGACAATATAAGTGCCCCTGACAAAGTGAAATTCCACAAGCAGGTCGGTGATTTGTTCTATTCTGATTATTTGAGTTTAACTTTGAAAAATTCAAAGATGACATCCTTAGCTACAAAATTAGAAGGACAGCTAAGACAAGAAAAGGCAACCAACAAAGCTTGTAAAACTCAAAATAAAAGGCTCGAGTCTGAAGGTCCTCAAGGTCTGAAGTATTTATTGGATGAAAAAGATAAAATAATTCATAGTTGAAGATGGATGCTACATAACATCCACAGATAGTAGTATTGGTATCTTTAGAGCAGGAAAAAGAAACATTTTGGAAGGAAACGTTGGATTATAAGGTTAATCTTTTGTGGATGGAAAAGGAAAAGATGGAATGGTATAAAGAAAAGGTAGAGTTGGTAAATAAAGTCATGGTTTTAGCTCCTGCTATAGGAACCTAATCAACCACTGAAAACATTGTTCAGGCTATGTCACAAGTCATCCTAAAAGAAGGAGAGATCAAAGAGTTAAAGGAAAACATGGATAAATTGGAGCAGGAAGTGCACACAAAGGATGAAAATGTGTCCCAAGTTCAAAAGGAAAAGGTAGTCTTGCAGGAGAAGATTAATAAGTTGAATTCAATATTGAGAGGTAAAGGTCTGCTGCAAGGAGCTAAACATATCATATGGGATTCTATAGTTGTTGAGGCTAATAAATTTAGATCATATTTAAATTTTGTAAGTGATAAAGATAATATAGAAATCACATCCAGGCATAGATGCACTGTTGTTAATGAGACTTTAGCCAAAAATCCATCTGAATGGGCATAAAATTCCATTAATATTCTCAACTCAGTTCCTCCTACAGATCTTCATAACATTGGGGTAAAGGACAGAACTGCATTGATCATCTAGGCCAGAAGGATTATTACAAAACATTATCTTTTGAAATCAGTTCTGAATAAAGCAATACAGATGGAACAAAGTGTGGAAAATTTGAAGAATTTATTTGAATAATTGTTCATAAAGGGCCTTCCATGTTTCTGGGATGGTAAAGGTAAGTTGCAAGATCAAGAAGAATATAATGCACTCTTGACTCAATCAAGGATGGACCACTCCATATTTGAAACCTTGGAGGAGGGTTTGAAAGGGGCTACTTTAGTTGATAAACTAAGTACAGATTTCAAAATTCTAAATCAGTTTAAGACAATCAAATTTGGTCTACCTGTCATGTCTTATGCCACTTGTATTGACTTGGAAATTTTAATGAAACTTCTGAATTGCAATGGAATGAAATAGTCAGATTGGGAAAGACCCAATAAAATTTCCCAGCATCGAGTAAATGATTTCCAATTATCAACAAAAAGGAAGCAAATCAAATGAATATACAATCAAAGTCAAAGGACGAAGATAAAGGACCAAACTGCAGGAATATCCGCAAATCCCATATTTTGTGAACTGGAATTTTCTATTCTATTGTAATTGTTTCAAACTGAATTAAATTAAATGTTGCATAAATATTGTAGGTTTTGATGTATTCATGGTTGGGCGAAGCACAAAGAAAAAATTGTATCAATCACTGTAACAATTTATGAATTTGAAAGAATACAATTTATGAATTTGAAAGAATACAAGTGGAGATGTCCAGATTTTTTTCATACCAAAGATTCATGTGATGATGACCTGAAGTATGTGTTTCCTTTCATGTATGTTTTTCTAGTTTGATTTCCCTTCATCTGCAACCTTTCATATGTTTAAATTTGGATGTTAAAGGGTCTCTGAAATTCATAAATAAGAAAACCCAATTATAAAATCTTGAGGAAATAGACTACTACAATTTGTACGGATTTCAAAATAAGTTGGAACCTTTGGGAAGGCCTTTGTTGAAACATACAAAAGATAAGTGGAAGAATCCATTTTCAGTGAGTCTTGACACCTTAAATGTTAAAAAATAGCCACATTAAGTGGAAATTATAACTATGGAGTGAACCCTATGCAATACAATAAGAGAATACTCCGAAATTGTATATTGTGGCTTCAATTTTTTCATTCTATATTTATATTATTTTTCTTTGTCATGGTTACGATATGCTTCAGTCATAAAATACATACAAAGTTACAAACACAAATGTATGCAAACCTCAGTGAACATGTAGGGAAATTAAAGTGGAAAAGAATTTCCAAAAATCCTAATATATTGACATAAAAGCATTCAACATTTGGATGCAATGTGCATTGCATTGAAAAACAATAGAATTTATTCTTCAATTCTGTTATCACTCTGTAATTTATTTAGGATGAGAAAAGAAACCCATAGGTAACCACAAACCAACTTTAGAAAATGGAATCTAACCCTTCCAGTATTAGAGAGGGCTCTCTCCCAAATCAATCACTGAAAGGACTAATTTGATTTTTGTTTCTTAAGGTTAGGTCCTTGGATTGTAAATAAATTTTTGGATGGGATTTGATGTTTAAGCCTGTTATAAATCCATTGGGCATGGAGTCAAAAGGTTGAAGCTTATGAATATGTGGGTAATTTGTCAATTAATGGGAAAAGACTTCAAAGGAAAGATAGACACTAACTATGTGTTGTTTTAATTTAAATGTCATTGTAGAATAAAGGACGGAATAAAAACATAAATCACCACTTTAAGAAATCAAATTTTGAAATTTCTTAAACTTTTTTAGTAGAAGAAAACACTATCAATATTCTAAACTATGTGACAGAGAATCAACATGATGAATTCTGAAACAATATTTTAATTGAATATCATTCAGATATGGAAATATAGCAATAAACTGAAAGAAGAACATACACTGAAGTGAACATGCTACACATTCATTGACCACATGAATATTTGAAGCAAGACTGGATCCCATAGGCCTTGGATCACCCAACTTTATTAATTCTTCAGGAAAATATTACAGTACAAATACTCTCAGAATACTCAATTCATCAAACTTTCTCCCACCCTTTTTACATTATGTGTTACAATATTTATAAAAAAGTATTAGTTCAAAAAATCAGGATCCTTGAGATATTTCAAAAATTGTATCCTTATATTCTCCCCTTTGACCTTGGTAGTGTCTTAATTTGATTGGTTGATGTCTGGACCCATACTCTATTGACAACTAGATGGTGATTTACTAGGACCTGGAAAATTACATTTAGTTTTACCCAATCTGACAATTTCCTTCCACTGTAATTCAGAAGGAATGTCATAATCCATCATTTATTTTATTAAAATTTCCAAATCAGTGCAAGAGGCATACGACATGACAGTAAAGCCTAATTTTATTATCTTAAATTTATTCAAAATTTCAAAATCTATGGCTAACATTTCTACCATAGTTGCCCCCTTTAAAACTTCATCTAACTCTTCAAGCCTAGAGTGATCCATCCTCGCTTGTGTCAAGAGTGCATTGTAGGATTCATGTTCATGTAACTTTCCCTTCCATACCAAAATGATGAAATACCTTTGATAAACAGTTCTTCAAGCAAATCCTTAAAATCCTGAACACACTTTTCCAATTGGGTTGCTTTATTCTGGACTGAATTTGAGAGGTTGTGCTTGGTTATGATTCTTCTAGCCCATATTATCAAATAAATTATATCTTTGACCCCAATTGTCTGCAAACTTGATGAAGGCACTGTATTAAGGAGATTGATATCATTCTGGGCCCATTATATTGGTCTTTTTGATAAAGTTTCATTAATAACTTTGCATCTCTGTTTATCCAAAACTGCAATGTTTTCCTCATCATTAACAAAATTTAGATATGTCCTGAGTTTTGTAACCTCATCTAATATGGAGTCCCATATGATGTGCTTGGATCCTTGTAACAAATGTTTTCCTTTAATATTGAATTTTAGCTTATTCACCTTTTCATTAAGGACTACATTTTCCTTTTTAAGTTGTGATACACTTTCATCCCTTTTATGTGCCTCTTGTTCCATTTTCTTGATATTCTCTTTCAATTCTTTTACTTCCCCATCCTTTAAGCTAACTTGAGACATTTCCAAGACAATGTCTTCAGTGCCTGGTTTGTTTTCAGTAGCAGAGGGTGCAACAGAGGGTACAACAAAAGACAAATCTATGACTCTAGTTTCCATTTATGTCTTTTCTTTTGACCATTCTAATTTTTCCTTTTTCCAGTTGCAGAAATTTAGCCTGAAAATCTAGTGATTGCTTATTGAAAGCTTCCTTTTCATGTTCCAATGCTACAATTTCTACAGTCTATGGATGCTATGTAGCAGGCATTTTCAACTTTTCTTCAGGATGAGAATCACTTTGTCTTTCTCATCCAACAAGGATTTCATTGCTTTGGGGCCATCAGCTTCAAGTTTCTTTATTTGAATGTGCCATGCTTGTTGATTTTTCTTGCCTAAGATGACCTTCAATATTGGCAGCTAGTGATGTTAATTTTTCATTTTTCAAATTGAAATTTAAATAATCTGAATATAGTAGGTCATTAGTCTTCTTGTGGAATTGAACCTTAGCCAGGGCATTGATATTATCATACTTTATTTTGATCTCAGATACCTTATCTTCTTCTGCTATGGCAATGTTGAATGTTTTTCTTTCTGTGTCTCTGACTGTGAATAATGAATACTTGTGTTGGGAAGCTTTCTTTACCTCGGGCATTATATTCATGATCTCACTTAGTGATTCATTTCTTTTTTCTACATACCATTTAGATAAATATTCCTTTGACTGGTAGGATTCCTTTGAGGCCTGGGAAAAATAATATTTCTGTCTATGGAAGGCTCTTGAACTACCCTCACTTTCCAATTGATCATCTATGGAATCTATTACACTTGTGCCACTCTCCACCATGTCTAAACCTATTTTTTCTTTAGGCCCTTCATCCTCCAAGTCTACATACTACTCTGTCTAGATGGTTTTCATTTTCTTTTTGGCAGTGTGTTCAGGGTCTGTGTCCATTTACTATGAAGCAGTCATCTTACTCTATGCACTAGATTTTGGAACCTTAATTACCACCTTTGGAATACTCTATTGTGTTCGTGCCTTTTGTACATGGGCTTCAACATCCACACATTTTTCAAGATTTACAAAATTCTCCAGGACTTCAATAGGCTCATGCTCATATGGAGCATTATTTTTCATTTGCCTCCTTCTAGATATGATCTGATAAGGATTATATTTTTTACCAGGAATTTGTGCAAAAAAACAAAGCTTTGAGGTTTGCCTCAACCTGTTCTAGACATGTTCTAGATTTTACAATGAATGGGCCAATCACAAAAGAAAACTTTATATTGTTTTCTCTATGATATTTGATGAAATTTTTCAATTTCATAGATGATTTTATGTCTTATGAACTCTAGAGAAAAAACTATAGGGGTCAAAAAGATGGGAAACAAATAATCGAACTCATGAAAGCCATATACCCATATTACTGTAGAATTTATGAAAAGGGTCCAATATCCTACTCTATCTTCTAGATTATGCAGGTGAATTCTCATTTCTTCAATAACTCTGGGTAGTTTAACATTGAAAATCATCTGGTAGACCTTTGACATGAATTTATTTATAAAAGTTACTGAAGTCGTCATGTTTCTTTCAATATATATTTATTCTACTTTAGGGATCTCTGCATTGTTGTTGGTGAGAAAAATATTCATCAGATATGTACAATATTTGAAGTGTCTAAGAGAGTGGAAGTTCACTAGTTGTTTGTGGATGGTATCAGCTAGAACTCATCAAAATTAATGTAGACAACTTGACCTGACTCTGATTGGAATAATTTGAGCAGGAAAACTAACATGACCTCAACTATGAATCTATCACTATTAAGACATAAAACTTGACTTAACAAAGAGAAAACACATTGGACCTTACTAACTATGATATCGGTGCTTAAGGGAAACGAAAAAAAAATTGGGAACTAATCAAGCTTGATAATCATTCTTAAAAATAGAGTTTTAATCTCTGGTTGACACTCCCTATAGACTCTAATCATTTATTCCTCATCAATAAGTTCAAAATCCTTAGAGAAAGACTTATGAATTTTTAATGACTCCCTGACTGACACAACATCAATTTTACACAAGACTTTAGAACCCTTTTTATCAATTACAACTCTTTTTTACTCTGATTATTTCTCTACACACCATCCTATAAATTCAGGAAACTAAAAACACAATTTGGTTGCATACGAAATGAGAGAAGCTTGGACAGACTCCAAAAATGGAAATCATTTCCCTCTAACATCGGCTAAGTTACTTCTTAATTGAGAAATAGGGGAAACCATGAATTCGGGGTCACAAACATCATTATCTCTATCGATTAGGGCCTCTTCATTATTTTATGGGCTTTGTTCAGATACTTCGAGCACGATGGGATCCATGGCAGCAAGAAAAAATACTTGGTAATGGAAATTATAATGGTGCTGAGAATTCTAAAGTCGACCGAAGGTGCCAGTTGCAACAACTCCAATATTAGTTCATGCTTTGACAA
>SNQJ01S0028554.1:0-17104 GCA_010110895.2 Picea sitchensis | reverse complement strand
AGGGGCATCTAAGCCGTCAAAATCACCTGGGGATCGCACCTGGCCTGAGCCACACCAACCCTTAATATGGTTGGATTTTTTGTCCCCGCAGGTTTCGAACCGGTGACTTTAACATCACGGAGTGGCTTAACAACACACTCCATCACCGACTGTCCTACACCTCGGGGACTATAGTTTAAACATATGTGAGTACATACCTCTAATAGTATTTGCAAGTAGTGGCACCATCTGGTAGCAGCGGTGATAATTACCGACCTTTTTGAAAAAATTCAAGGGTGACTGCAACTGGTACTACAACTAATACTTCAAATGATACTGCAACTGCAATTGCGACTTAGGGTTTTATGAGAAAACCCTAATTTTCAAACTTCAAATATGAAATTATGATCCAGGGACTAGATGTGCTGGGCTGAGGTGAGTTTTCTAGAGCTTTTAGATTTCAAAAATTTCAAGTTTTTCCCCATGAAACTTGACCTGTAGAAATCTGGACTGGTACTTTTGGTACTGGTTCTAGTTTCTTGGTTCTTCTGGTTTTCTAGTTTCTGGTACTTCTAGTTTTCTGGTACCAGTAAAAACTAGGGTTTTACTTTTCGAAGGCTATGTCCACTGAAAAGGTGCACTCAAGATTCCAAAAGATTCACTAGGGTAGGGCACACTTTTCTAGATGGTTTTTAGGAAAAAAATCCTCTCCAACAAAAAGCCCTAATTTTCTTGTACGACAACATTTATGTTTTTGCTTATCCAGTGAAAGGTACTCTCTTCAGCTTAGCTCTGATTCCATATTAAGTTTTGAGATATTATTAGGTTTGTTTTCAATTTACTATATAACCATAAAATATATAGGATCATTGAGAGAAACACAATCACAAGATACACAACATTTATCCTGGGAAACCCTCATGGGGGAGAAAACCCAACAAAAACTTCCTTAATAAAGATAGTCAATACAATGCCAAGAAAATAAACCAAAACACTAGAGAATATCCAACATTTATCAAAATGTCTCTCTCTTCCTTCTTCTCCCAACTGAAACTCTCCAAAATTGCAAACTTGATGAGTGAATGAGTGAGTGAGATAATGAGGTGCTAGCCTCTTTTATTTATACTAGTTGGCATGAGCTAGAAAGGTGTCTTTTCACTAGCTAGGGCCGACTTGTATTCTTAGTGATTTAAACCACTTTATGCTATAGCGGAAAAACCCCTCTACGGACTACACAAAGGGCCTAAAGTGTAGGAAAATCTAACCATCTAAAGTCTCCTACTTTTTATCACTATCCCAACATTACCCCACAATCATACATAAAAGACAAGAGAGAGGGATCTGATAGGCCTACCCTAAACTCCGCGTTCGGTGTCGATCCCTTTGCTCTTGGTTATTTCCTGATTGCAAATCTCCTCCCAAGGCTGACATGCATTCATCAAAAGACAAAAAAGAAACTACAATCATGCATTCTACATATGGATTAGTGGGTGAGACATCATAAACAAGAAATGTAAACAAATCATATAAGTTTAAGACGTCATTTGGTGGGATGGAAAAAGTACTTCTTTATATTAATCTCACTAAAGTCGCTTACAACATGAGACTGACATTGCTCCTCGAACTTGGTCCCGGGCTCCTTTTCACCATGCACCAACTGCTTCCACGTCTTCTTCTCCTCGTCAGTTCTCTCTTAGGGAAATGGTAAGGGATTTACAAATGGGGCAAAGGGGGATTAATAAAATGGGTAGAGTTTATTTGCTCTCGTGCTTCCCTTTGCAATGGGACCCCAACCCCTTCTTTTATAGGCCAAAAGGGACAATAACGGTTGGGGTGACTGGCTATGGGAAGTCAAACAGTTAAGTAACGGCCCAGAAACTAGTATCCTATGCAAATTTCCACATTTCGCGATATTATGTGAGTGTACGCGGGCTGTAGTGGCTCAACGAGCATGTGTATGCGGAAAGTAATGGTGCAGGGCACGTACACCTTCAAAATGATGGTTTTATAAGAGTTGTTCAAATAATGGCTTGGTAAAGATAGCAATTTAGATGGCCTGATACCAAATATGCATGTTAGGTGCAATTTAGGATTATAATAGATGCCCCAAAATGTGTGAGGTCAGAAGAGCATCTGATGGCCGAAATACATTAAAAATCTTCACCAGTGTACGACACGAGTGAGCCCAGGGACCAGAGTTCAGTAGGTTCCATTTGCAAAAATAACCATTTGTCTCACTGAGGCGGACATACCCATGCTCGATATGAAATAAAATCATGGCTGCCAATCAAATACACTATAGATCCATGTCATATAACTATATAAAGTGTAGCCATGAGAAATACACAGCGGATCTACATCTCAAAATCAAAAATATATACATGTATAGTATCCATTTTTAAGAAGCCAATGACGCCTGATGGCTGGAGATGAGGCCTTTAGAGCTCAAGCAACAACTTCAGAATCTTCAAAACTTGGGTAGGAGTGTAATATGAATGTATGAATTCACTACCCAGAGGTCTTCAATGGCTCGTTGGTAACAGACAAGAGGATCTTGATGATAAGGCATATAACTTCATTGATTTTGTGCAAGGACTTGATTGGTCTTTCGGGATGGCCGGGCATGAGGACAAGAGACAAACTGCAGAAGGGTCGACTCAAGTTTAGTAAGACTTCCCTTGGACAAACGAAAGGATGTTCTTTGTCCAAGGGTGAATCATTGTGCTGTCAACAAAAAGAAAATACTTTTCCCTTCCTCTTTTTGGGGTATATTTGATTTTTTTTTCTCTTTTTCAATAATTTTGGGAAGCTTGAAAAAGAATTAAGAATGCTATGTTACAAAGGAGGATCGAGTGTCACAGACATACTAGTTCCAAGTGCAAGGAACACATTGATTCTTAGAGAAAGGGGACATATGAAGGAAAAGGACACTCGAGAAAAATCCTCCATGGGTCAAGGTGTCAAGACGCAGAGGCAAAGTGCTACAAGGCTTGCATATAAGGCATGCTTTAGATGGTTCAGTTGAGAGAAACATGGAGCCGACATTAGGCCAAAGACGTAGAAATACAAATGTGATTACTAAGACACAATGATAACATCCTTTGATGTGATTTTAATGATCCCAGAGAAGGTAATCTCGACGGTTTATAGTTTTTCATTTTTAGAGAGTCTAAAAAAAGCGTAAAAGGAGACTCCACTAGGGTACCTTTTTTGAAGGTAGTCTAGTCAGTTTTAAAAAGGGGTAAACTAGCACCGAAAAGATGTCTATTCAAAATCATTTTAATGAGTGTGACAAAGACAATATCACTCGACAATATTTTCATTTTTAAGGAGTCTAAAAAGAGCTTAACTATGGACTCCGTCAGGGATGTTCTTTAGGACCAATTTAACGAGTGTGAAGAAACAAGGTCACTCGACTATATTTTAAATTTTAGGGAGTCTTAAAAGAGCTTAAATATGGACTCCGTGGGGATTCCTTTTTCGTAATATTTTGTCCCTCAGGCTCGAAAAAGGGTTAAATCTATACCTGAAAATACTCTTCTAGAGAACCAAGGCTCGTAGAGTATACCTTTGTTCGTACTTTTGACCATCTAGACCAAAATAGGGGTAAAATACCACCGGACAGATGTTCCTTCAAATTTCAGTTTAGCGAGCGTGAATGTCAACAAGATCGCTCGACAATCTTTTCATGTTTAGAGGGTCTGAAAAGGGATTAAAATAAGACCCGTTGTGTTTTGGGAGTCCCAAGGGTGTGGTCAAGAGTGATAATGAGTCATGTAAATGAGGCTCAAACTCGTAATCGGGGAAAACTAATAAGGACTCCCGAGCCTATAGTCATTAGTGATGTCATGGACACCAAAATGCAACTAGGATCTACCTAGGGTATCCATGTGAAGGTAGGATCTACCACTAAATTACGACACTTCTAGAGAAAGAGTGAGGGTTTTGTATCGCAATTTGGTGGGATCGATTCTATGGCAAAGCAGAAAATACAACGAGGTGCAACAAGTGGAGGTGGAAACCTAACTTACATGCACAAAGTTGAAAAAATGAATTTTTACCAAAAGACCTTTAAAATAACTCAACTCTCCAAAAAGTTTCCCAATACCCAAAGTAACACTTATCGTAACATTCCATAAGAAACTCATGAACCATACTAAATGATTTTTAAGTTTATAAAAAACGACAAAAGGGTTCGAAAAAATGACAGAAAGGGCCAAAAAAGTCTATAAATAGAAGTTTGGCAGCTCATTATCACTATTACAAATTGAGAATTGACCAAAAGTCAAAAAACACCCCTTTGTCAAAAGAGTTGATTCTAGGAGCTTCAGTGGACAAAACAAACTTTTTCTTGGACCAAGTAAGTACAAATTAGCCCTTCCTGTATTTCCATTCCTCCTTTTTATATTTATTTTTGTTTTTTGGGGGGGTGTTGACCTTTAAAAGGGTCGGTCGTGCGTGTACACGGGCAGAAGAGAAACTGCCCCCGTGTACATGCGACTGTTCTCAATACAACCCGCGTACACCCTCAATAAGTGGGAAAAAAAGGAATGCAAGAGTTAGCTCTCCATTTTTTTTGTGTTTGCTGGATTATGTTCATTGGAGAGAGAGGGAACATGAGAAATTTGATTTTTTGGTCTTAGAAGACCCCGTTGTTGTCGCTGTCTTAGCACAATGTGGGTTGCTAAAATTCTTCCAGTGCCCATTCATGAGGGCATAACCTAGGCTTCTAAATGCCTTGGTAGATTACTGGCACTTGGATGCAGAGACATTCATGCTCAAGGGAGAGTAGTTGACTCCGACGACTAAGGACATCTATTTTTTGACTAGCCTCTCAAGGAGAGGGGAACCAGTCAACCTGCGCACTTTTCCCCCCGAGCCACACAACATCGAGGAGTTGATTGGATTCCACTACGAGGTTGGTACTGAGAAAGTAGGTTCTCAGGTGTCTATTCATAATATCAACAACCTATCGCTGAAAGAGATTGTTCTACTCATTGGATCCACAACTTTGCATCAGGCTTCCTGGGCGCACATGAATTGTGAAGTCAATGCTTAAATGCACAAATTTTTGACTAGAGCATAACCATGCTGACATGCATGAAGAGACAGTTGACAGATTGTTGAGTGCAACTGCATAGGAACTTCGGGTTTGGGAGCATTTTGTGCTCTTTCTTCATTGAGAGGTTACCCAACATTAGTCTTTGAGAGACTATACGAGGGCACGAGGCCACTCTCTCGACGCTATCCATATGGGCGACATTGTTGCCGTGACAATGGGGAGGAAGGACCATTGAGGCCTTCGATGAC
The DNA here is from genome assembly GCA_010110895.2 of Picea sitchensis. Taxonomy (NCBI): domain Eukaryota; kingdom Viridiplantae; phylum Streptophyta; class Pinopsida; order Pinales; family Pinaceae; genus Picea; species Picea sitchensis. Next base: position 11,815 of record SNQJ01S0028554.1, on the reverse strand, counting down.
AAGTTTTTTGACTGGTGGTCTCGACAGATTCTGACGATAGAGGACTACCCCTATGCCAAGATTGACTTCTCCAGGGAACCTGACATGGCCATACCTCCCAGAGTAGAGCGAGGAGAGCTAGGTATGCTTATTTTTTCAAAGTTATTTAATTTTTATTTCTTTTTTTATATATATCATTTTTTTTGTACCAGAGTATATGACAAGTATGTATCCATTATTTGTAGATGTGGGACCAATGCATCCAACATATTTCGCGAGCACTAGGCGACGTCCTAGACCAGAGGCAGGACCAGCAACAACAAGGGGGCCTCCAACCGGAGAGGCTGATAGAGTTTTGAGATGGGTGGAGCAGAACCTTACCGCACTCACTTGCCCAGTCCCAATGGTAGAGATCGAGGACCTGCCACCATCGATGCAACCTCATGTAGTTGGGGTGCCACGGACCTGGGTCCATAATTTTCGGTGTTTGGTGAATGTTGTTGTTCACTACAGTAGGGCCGAAATGCCCCGCTCTTAGCTAGGCTAGACTACTTATGTGCCGAGAGCACCGTTTGTATATTTTTGAGGGCATAAGCCTCGTGACTCTAACTGGACATATTTTTTAGGCACTTGTGCCCAACCATGTACTCTGATATTTGTTTATATATATATGGATCTTTTTCATCTTTTTTATGTCTTATGCATTACATCTATTTTGCAAATGTATTTACATGTGCATGTGTGTGTTTTTTCTTACATGTGTGCCATATGCCAATCTAATATATGATTAGCTAGAGTATCTGTGATTTGATTCAATCTCCTAGGAACATGGATATACGTAATGTAATCAAAGCTTCGTTCTAAAAGACGTATCCTAAGGAATCATCAGTGTAGAGTTGGATCGTGAATGCAATAAACCCTAATTAACTGGGACACAACCAGATGAGCATCTAAGTAGACTCAGAGGTGAGAGATACCATGTGACAAAGCGTCATGAAGAAACTCTAGAACTGTGTTGTACTCGGCGACATTATTTGTGGCGTCACCTAAACAAATACCTCCTGAAGATAACAACTGGCCCTGAGGTGTGAAAATCACCCAAGCTGTGGAAGAAAGCCTCCAAGTGTGTCAGCTAGTGTCGTCTACGAACCCAACGAACACCTTTGATTCACTTGACATCTGCCACAATGAAAAAGATGACATCAAAAAATGACACATCCATAAAACCAAAAGACAAAAACTAAAAGAACAATGTACAAGAACTATACATATGTTGCAAGAAGTTACCCAAGGTGACCCACCTATGAGTAATACTTCTTGAGGTAGAGCCCATTTATAGTCTCTGCCAAAGAATTTACCTCAAAATCCACCAGACAATAAGTTCCCTTCTTTAGAACCTCCTTCATGATGAAAGGTACAAACCACATGGGTTTGAACTTGCCTGCCCCTAGGGGGTCCTTATCTTGGTCATAGACTAGGACAAGGTCACCTTCAAAGAAAATACGAGGACGAACAAACCAAGCATACTAACACTTGAATTTATGTTTGTGAGCCTCGTTATCCAAGGTTGCATCCCGACGCTGCTCATCGAGTTGCTCAAGATATAATAAATGCTCTTCAAGCGGTGAAGTGTCTGGAAATAACTGTACTGCCAACTTTAGAGAGGGGATCTGGCACTCTATAGGCAAGAATGCTTCCATCTCGTAAACGAGTTGAAAAGGTGAGAAACCAGTTGCATTATTAACAGACGTTTGGTAGGCCCATAATGTCGAGTACAAAATCAAATGCCAATTTGACCTAGCTGAATTGATTGTTCGTTGTAAAATAGTCTTCAGGGATTTATTCAGAGCTTCCACCCGACCATTTTCTTGTGGGTAGTAGGGTGATGAATGTTCTTGCCTCAACCCAATATTTGATGTTAACTTGGACATCGTTTTGTTCTTAAAGTCACTGCAATGGTCAGTGACAATCTCCCTCGGGATGTTGAACCTTGCTATTATCTGGTTAAACAAAAAGAGAGCTGCAATCTTGCCATCATCTTTAAACATTGGCATAGCTTCGACCCACTTCTTGAAGTAGTCTACTGCTATGATGATATAAAGGTGCCCCCTTGTGGAAAGAGGGTTGCATGTAGCATAATCAATCCCCCACTTGGTGAAGGGACCAACTGTGATGACAGGAAACATGGGAGTGGAGTGTGCCCTCATCTTCCGAGAGAAGATCCGACATGGGTGGAACTTCTTGACCGATTCAACACAATATTTGATTAATGTCGACCAAAATTAACCGACTCGTAGAATCTTTTGGGTTGTTTCCAACCCAGAAAAATGACCGCCCCATGCTCTATTGTGGTAATCATTAAGCATGATTTCCGCTTCTTCATGGGTGAGACACTGGCGAAGGATGCAATCTACACCTCGATGATACACAGTGTCCTCAAGTATGAGATAGTTTTTGGCCTGATTGCGTATATGGCGACACTCATCACGAGAAGCAGAGGTAGGGCACTTCAAAGTTTGGAGATAGACTAGTATTTCTCTGTACCAGGGGTCTGAAGATGCGATCAAAAACATGTCTCCTTTGATAGGCAACTCTTTGGGTATAACATCACTTGATTCGATTGGAAGTTCCAAAATGAGTTCTGCAAAGACCAACGACTTTTTGGATTTCTACGAAACAAAATCCAAGTCAAATTCCTAGAGGATAACTATCCATCTACTGATCTTTCTGCCAATTACATGTCGTGTCAACACGTATTGAAACAGATTCACAACAACAATGACGGTGGTCTTGCGAAACAAGATGTAGTGACGAAACCGTTGGACAGCATGAACTGTTGCTAATGCAAGTTTTTCAAACTAGGAATAATTGAGTTCTAGTTCAACCAAACCTAGACTCAGGTAATAAATCACATATTCTGAGAGAAAATCATCCTCTTGAACCAAGACCATACCGATGGTCGACTCCGCAACGTCCAAGTACAATAAGAAATATTTAATATAATTAGGTGGCCAAAGAAGATGGGTAGACGTGAGGGCACGTTTCAACGCTTCAAAAGAGTGTTGAGTGACTTCGTCCCAATGGAAAGGAACATCCTTCTTCAATAAACACATGAAACCCTTTGTGATCTCGACATAGTTCACGATGAAACGCTGTAAACAGTTCACTTTTCCCTGTAGATTCTGAAGCTGAGGGATTGTGCATGGGGGAGGCAACTGAACTATTGCCTCAACCTTTAAAGGATCGACCATGATCCCTATTGTGGAAACAATGAAACCAATCAAATGACCCGATGTGACGCAAAAACTGGATTTGTTTGGATTCAAGCAGATCCGGTAGTAGCGACATCGCTCAAAGCTAAGTCGGAGGTGTGCAGGATGATCAACTCTCTTGTGATATCGTGACGCTAAATCATCGAGATAGGCCTTGACTATGTGTTTGAGGTCATTGAAAGAAAAAGACATGGCCCGCTGAAACGTAGCTCTAGCATTTTTCAGATCGAAAGGCATCTTCTGATAAGTGAATGTACCCCACAAACAGATGAAAGTGGTTTTGTGTTGGTCTTCGATCTTGATCTATATCTGATTGTATCCTAAAAAATCATCCATGAAAGAAAATCCCTCCCAACCTACACATTCATCTACTATCTGATCAATAAATGGCGTGGGGAAATTGTCTTTTGGACAAGCCTTGTTCAAATCATGGAAGTCTGTACATACGTGAATCATACCCTTTTTTTATTGTTTGGAACGAGATTTGACACCTATTGAGTAAATTGGATGGGGTAGATGAAACCAGCTTGGAGTAGTTTCTCTACTTCAGCCTTAATAGTTGTTGCTTTCCGAGGATTGACTGGACGAAGCTTCTGCTGGACCAACTTAGCATTGGGATATGTCATGATTTCATGTTCGACGATTCTTGGATCTATGCCTAGAATTTCCTCATAATACTAGGCAAACACGTCGTAGAATTCCTTAAATAAATCTATGTAGATTTAAATCTCCTCAGGGGAGAAGTCCGCTCTGACGAAGATATTCTCCACGATGCCTGGGATTCTAGAGATATTGATAGGTATCGTTTGAGCAATGTTTTCCATATTTCCTTCAGCTTAAACAACATGCGTAGCCAAAGGATTGATAGGACAAGCCTTATATCTAGTCATAGTCATATTGAATTCACCTGCTTCAATTCTTCTTGACTCTGGGAGGACGTAAGATCAGTGACGAAGATCATCCTAGGGTTTGTTCGGACTAGTCATTGCCTCAATAATCACCTCATCTAAGGGCAAGGCTAAGTCTAAAGATTCAGTATCGGTGAGGGAACCTTGAGCCCATGTAGGCTGGAGAACCGGATCTAACTTCTGTGCAGGAGTTGGATCAAGGTCGACGAAATCTTGTTGAACTATAGAGTATGCAACTTCTGCCACAGACAAAGGCATGGCCATGCCATGGTGCGCTATCCCTTCCATTATGGATGATGGGGAAGGAAGATTCCACAGATTGTTAAAGTAAGTCGTGTGAAACGATGAGATTTGAAATATTTCGGCCCTAGGTTGGTCAGGGACAACCGACATGTAATGGACATTATCAGTCAGAGGCGGGTAATCGAAAGTACCCATCAACGGTGGGCACAAACCAACCCTTACATTGACGATGTCGGGTTGAGGGTTATCAATCATCGGGACCGTGAATACCCCCAATGAAGGGTCAGGACGAGAGAAGGATAATTGATCAATGGTCACAATCTGACCCTCATGTGGAAACAACAAGACCCGGAAAACTGTCGCGACCAATGGTTTCTTAACGTAGGTCCAACTCCTTCCTAACAAGATATTGTAGTCGAGAGACACATCGACCACTTCAACTTTGACGCACACGGTCTTCCCTCCTAACTGCACGAGAAAAGAGGGGATGATTCCATGTGGTCGGAATGAACAATCATCGAAAACGGTAAGAAGGGTAGGTGACAAAGACAAAACAGGTTGGCCGATATCCTTCCAACACACCAAAGACATCATGCATGTCAAGGCGCCCTCGTCAACCACCATGCGAAAAATGTTCCAAGTAAATTTTTTTGTGGTGTAAGCCACTACTATCTGAAACGCTACGTGGTAAGGAATACATGGTTTTAAGTAAGTCGTATCAATCATGATCGTTCCTGGATTACAAGTCTCAGCGAAGGAAACTAACATATCCTTTCTCTGGGAAGGGAAGCTATAGAGGACTTCCAAAGATGACATCGCACAAGGCGTTTGTGACAAATCCTCCACCACAAAGCAGTTTTGGGTGGCCCTTACGTTTGGGTTCTGAGAAGCTTTCTTGAACACACCTTTGGGGATGCGTGTCATTGTTTATCCCAACATCTTCTCAATCTGGAGAGGAAGATATGGGTTTTCGGCTTCTTTACCCTTCTCAGGGGTGTTTGGCATTCCATAGTCGCGTGTCCTAGTCATTATGTCAACGCTACCTTTCATTATGTACACATTCACGGATGAAGGATTAATCGAAGATGAAGGGGGTCCCTGACCAACCCCTTCCGATCTTGAAGAGGCTTGAGCTAAATTTTTCCCATGCGGAAATAGATTCATTAACACGGTAGGCGACTGTTGTCCTAATAAATTTTGGGCCTCCGCAAAGCCGAGGGCACTGGTGAGTTGGATGGTCTTCCTTGCAAAGATTACAAGGATACCTCGACTTTTTATTTTCAATGTTTCCCTCGCCAACATTATTGGTAGGTTTATTATCCTCCTTACCCTTCTTTCATTGTTTCTTCTTTCCATCAAGATGTTGGGTGGCCTTTGGGTTTGTCGATTGCACACTATGTACATTCAAAGTTTGAGTAGGGGGAGCAGCTGAACCAGTGGTCTGGCTGGTCACTGTCTATTGTATTGCCAATTGCTGCAATTGATTCGACAACTAATCAATGGGCTTCGTTTGCGCTGAACCTACAATGTCATCGGCATGTGGTCCAGATCTCTATTTGGTCTTGTCAAGTATCGACCGTGGTGCATATGGTAAAACTTCGCAAAGTAAACCAAACTGAGAGTAAATCAGTTCTAGCTATTGGGCTCTCATTATCGCTTCTTCCTCTGGAAAGACCCTCGAGGTTGCGACGTCTTTAGATAACTGAGGTACCAAAGACTTAAGGAACCACTCTAACAGGAATGTTGGTGGGATTGGCACTTTTATCAAACTCTTCCGGTGTCTCCATTCTCAGATGTGATATTAGATATGATCTTCTTTTGTCTGTTCAAAGTTGGCCAACAATTTGGTGTCAGCATCGTATCTCACAGGTAATTGGGAATGGTTTAAGAAATCCATTTCCAATTCGCCGAAGGAAGAATATCCTGAGCGGTCAAGCCCGATGTACCATTTCGCCACACTCCTGTTGAGAGTGCGTTGAAACAAATGCAACTGGATGGATTCATATCTCAAATAATTGGACGAGCACCATAAATGGAAGGTAGTCACATGATCGCCTGGATCTCCATTAGGCTTGGCCTCGAACTTTGTGATGTCCGAAGGAAACTTGGTCGGCATAGGGGGCCAATGTGGATCATGACAGATGGGGTCATTTGATAACCTTGTCAAGTTTGGCAAGTGCAGAGTTTCCAGAAACGGTAATTTGGGTTGTTGATTGTCACCAGGGAAAAAGGAGCTCGGAGTTTGGCTATCACCAGGTTGCCAGGAAAAGTTAGGTTGTTAGCCAAGGTTCTGTTAATAACCATGGTCACTACCAGCGTATGGATTATGTGCTTGTTGAGACATCATCTGCTGACTCCCGTAATAGGATGTAAAGGGTTGGGCTTGCATTAAATTCCAATAATTTTGGGAAGGGTTGCCCTTGTCGATCCAATGGGCATAGGTGTTGAGCCTTTCCCGGGGTTCCATTGGATATGGAAGGTGTTTTTCCCCGGTCGACATCCCTGACAAGGGAACTAATCCTTGCCATGGATTCCAAGGTCCTTATGAGGAAGGAATTCCTAAGTTTTCCCCCTGTGCAGGAATAGTACCCTGTATAGGATGTTGTTGTCCATAATCGGGGTTGCCCCCGGCCGAGACAAAAGCTGACGAGAAAGCGTTGTTACCAAATGCATCAAACAAAGAGAATGGTTTCAAACCTACCAACATGCTATAAGTAAGAAGTCCTTGACTACCTGCTCCAAACGAACTATAGTTTACGTTCAGCCCGACGGAGTGCTGGTGGGCACCACCGAGCGAAGGGGACGAAGGAGGTATATGAACCCCTCCGTAAGGGAAAGCGTTATAGGGATCTGAAGTGCCCCCCATGGATACTTGCAGAGGAGTGTTGGAGCTCCCTGCCCCAAGACTTAACATTTATAGAGTGCAGTGGGAAATGACAGTGCTCGTACCGAAGCCAGGCATCCTGTATGAGAACGGAGGGCCTATCGCACTCTGGGTGAATGGAACAATGATTACCACCATAGACAGAATTAGACCATTTCCCGAGGTAGATTCAGTCGAGACCATAGTGGTACGGACAGACAACGGTTGGTTAAGAGGAAGAACACCCCCTGTAGTGACAGTCGTAGAGGAAATATGAGTATTCCCTGAACAAGTAGCAACATTTGCTTCCATCGCTACTTATGACACTACATGACGCTCATAAGGTTGAACTTGTACAATGATGGGCACCAATAGATCAGTGATTGGAGGGTTATACAGACCAAGAGCTTGCACTCTGAGGTCAGAAATGATTGGTTCCTCCGAAATCGAATGTTCTCCTCTCGGAGATGAGTCGAGAACAGTTTTTTGTAACCCGATCACCTCAAAAGACCCAGCGGTAGGCCCAAAATCCTTCACGACAAAAGAGTGGGTGGCTCGAGATCAACCAGCGGTAGGCCCAAAAGCCTTCGTGAATGGTGGAGCTCCTGATCCTCCACAGTGAGAGAAGATCAATGACAAACTAGGGATTTCTATAATTGTTTTTTTTTTTTAAACCAACACACACTAGAAAAAGTTCCTATGAGGTAAGACAAGCAGATCACTAGCTAGTTGGAAGAACAGTTACAAAAGCCAATGCTAGAGCAACATACTGGTGCAAATGCAACTTGAATACGGAAGCACCCTCTGGGTATACTCTGCAAAGTGTGGCCCGATGTTTTCCCTAGGTACTACGGTATACCCCCGCAATCACCTATGTAAGTCACTAAGATAAAGGCAACTAGGTTGCCAACGTGCGAACAGTCACCAAGCGCGTACGGTTGACAGTCGGGTGGACCGCAATGACTAGGGTATCAAGCCCGAAAACTATCAAGGGTATCGAAAGCAAGTGTTCCAGAAGACGACTGAGGACCTCGAATGGATTCGAGACCCACGAAGCTCTGTGGAAAATGCGATCAATGGAATCCCAGGATAATCCCTCTATATGCATTCCCCACTACACTTGGTTCAACTTTGGAGGTGTTATCTCTGCTACCTTTTCGAACGCGACCTCATGTTTAGCCCTTGTGTTAGAGGGGTGTCCTGGATAACTTTCACGGTTACTGGACTTTCAAGCACTCCCTAGCTCAGACTCTTATGTTTGTTTTTGTAGCCTTGAAGAGTTTCCTCTCCAATCCTAAATCAAGGCTCTAGCTTAGACTAAATTGATGAACCCTTCAAACACAAAGTCTAATAACTTTTAATTAGGCATTAATTTAAGTGGTTGTATTAAGTCAAAAGGAACGAAAGTGAAACCAATGATGTTCTTTAAGAGACGAAAGAGAAGAGCATAAGATGATACTGGAAATAAAAGTACTTTCTTCACAAATAAATATTTGCCAATTGAAACTCTTTCACCAAACTTTCCGTAACCACTTTTCTCAGATCTTTGAAAAGAAAAACTCAAAACAAGATTTTTCTCGACTACAAGCTACTTAATTTCCTAAGCATTCAAGTAAAGAACTTAAAAAAACTTATTTTTTTCCTTGGTCAACAAAGCAACTAACCTAAACTACTTTACCAAACAATGTAATGAAAGATTTTTTTTTTTATTGTTTTATGCTTCAAAACAAGAAATTTGAAAATGAATTTCTTTTCTTCTAAATCAAAAAAGGGAAAAATACCGACAAGACAGGACCAGGAAATAACTTATGGCCCAATCACAGATCGCAGGGAGTCACTGACAATACCAAACAGGTAGATCCAAGAAGACTCACCAACATGTCTAAAAACCCTATTAAAGAAAACACAAGAAATATTTTGATGAAAAAGAAAGCTAAACTGAATTCAGACCTAGGCTATAGGCTTCTATAATAGAGACCAGTACTGGATCAATAAAACCCCTGAGAAGTGTGACTCCTGACAGGGAAGAGGATGACTGCCTCTTCTTTTTTTTTTTAATTTCTCAACAGGCATGCTACTGACACTTCAACAACCAGTGTATGTACGTAGGTTGTCCAAAGGCAGAGCATGTATGCACACATGCAGACCCACTATAGGCCATGTACACCTCTGTAACTCCTCAAAAAATGAAAAAACAACAGTCTAGCACAGGCAGGGAGTACCGGTATGGAAGATCAGCATCCCTTGAAGACACTAAAGCTTACAGAAACTCAAAAACAGTGAATAAACTGATTCAAAGCACCCAAAAATAAATATCCCCAAAGACCCTAGAGGCATCCCCAGTATGGTCGCCAATTCTTCTATAGTGGGAAAACCCCTCTACGGACTACACAAAGGGACTAAAGTGTAGGAAGAGCTAACCATCTAAAGTCTCCTACTTTTTGTCACTATCCCAACATTACCCCACAATCATACATAAAAGACAAGAGAGAGGGATCTAGTAGGCCTACCTTAAACTCCGCGTCTGGTGTCGATCCCTTTGTGCTTGGTTGTTTCCTGACTACAAATTTCCTTCCAAGGTTGACCTGTATTCATCAAAAGATAAACAAGAAACTACAAGCATGCATTCTACATATGGATTAGTGGGTTAGACATCATAAACAAGAAATGTAAATAAATCATATAAGTTTAAGACGTCATTTGGTGGGATGTAAAAAGTACTTCTTTATATTAATGTCACTAAAGTCGCTTACAACATGAGACTGACACTGCTCCTCGAACTTGGTCCTGGGCTCCTCTTCACCATGCACCAAATTCTTCCACGTCTTCTTCTCCTCTTCATTTCTCTCTTAGAGAAATGGTAAGGGCTTTACAATTGGGGCAAAGGGGGATTGATAAAATGGGCAGAGTTTCTTTTCTCTCGTACTTCCCTTTGCAATGAGACCTCAACCCCTTATTTTATAGGCCAAAAGGTACAGTAACAGTTGGGGTGACTAGCTATGGGCAGTCAAGCCATTAAGTAACAGCCCAGAAACCAGTATCCTATGCATATTTCCACATTTCGCAATATTTTGTGAGTGTACACGGGCCATAGTGGCTCAACGAGCGTGTGTACGTGGGCAGTAATGGTGCAGGGCACGTACACCTTCAAAATGATGGTTTTTAGAAGAGTTGTTCAAATAATGGCTTGGTAAATATAGCAAGTTAGATGGCCTGATGCCAGGTATGCATGTCAGGTGCAATTTAGGGTTATAACACTTTAATTAGGCCTCGGGGACAACTTCTTAATTAACATAGTATATTTAGGGTTTTATCAATCCAAAAAAGGGGATTTGGTCAATTACAAGGCCCGACATGATTAATCCACAAAAGGGGATTGATCTGATGAATAATAACTCAATAATAAATAGAATACTCTTTGCAGTTACAATATTTCAACACTAATATGGATTTCTGGAATAATTTTTTCAAAGGTTAATGTGCTAGGGGGTGGCATATGTGAATGCCTATGGTTGGGTGACAATGATGTGACATTGTCTATGGTTAAACGAGCATACCAAAATTTTAACATTTTTTTCATTATTGAACTATATCTTCATCAGTAGCTACCTAGATACAATCAATCAATACTTCAAATGAGGAGTCACATAGTTAGATCTCCTTAATATTCCCAAAATCATTTGGAGTTTCATGTTACGTTCTATTGCAAGCTTCTTAATTTACTCACCTTGGATGACCACCCTTGCCTCCAAATCCACCTACCTAATGAGTTGAGCCTCCAACTATGAAGACAATGCATGATTGTTGAGGATAGAAGTAATTTCCTATAGACCTTCATACTAATGCATAACCCTTCTCAAAACTCATTGTAGATCTACAATTTTACAAGAACCATTGTATTTCAATTCTTATCCATAATGGATAAGGTCTAGCAAACAAAGACAATGACAACCACCCTATAAACTAGAACACAATATACAACAAGGGTCCATGTCCCACTAAGCCATATACAATCTATGTCTTCATCCTCTACGGCTAGTATACACCCCAGTTATGATGGCACAATGAAATCGTGGAGCAAAAATCGTAGAGAAGGTCTAGGTTGATATCTCTCTTCCATAGCATATTGAATTAGTCCCACCTCTACTAGAAAAATACACCATGTCAACCTTTAATATGCTTTCCTAGCCACACTTTGGAGGTATCAATGGAGAATGTGGGGGGGCTATAATAAGTTGTATCCCACTTCATATGAAATGGCGTGTTGTGCCACTTATCCATTTAAAATTCGGGTTAGACGATATTCCTCATGTTTCGATAGTTTGTATTCATGGGAGAAAAAAAATTAAGGGAACCTCCCATTTTTTCTCAATAAACCTTGATTTAATTATGCTCATTTGTTTTCTATGAAATCTACCTAAATGTTGAGAGTTTGAAGGACTTGAAAAACTTGGAGCCTATGAGGATGACAAGGTTTAGCGATTTGACTTTTAAAATCTATTGAGGTATTCATACCTTACCCCCTCTGGATTTGAACTTGTGACCTCTTA
>SNQJ01S0028553.1:103436-156541 GCA_010110895.2 Picea sitchensis | reverse complement strand
CTTGTCTTTGAGTTTGAGTCCTCCCTAAACCATTAGTCTCACTTCAAGTTGACTCCATTAACCCAAGGCACTAGTCTATGAATGATTTTGAAGCTTGTTATGCCTTAAACTTCTTTCAAACTATCTCCAAATTGCAAACCTAACTAACCTAGCGTCTAACCCTAGCTATTCTTGAACTAACCCTAAGAAGGTGACGTCTTGGCTGATTTCAACTTTTGATTGGATAGAAAGGTGCGGCCTAGTCTCCTTGTCATAGCCGCGGAGTTTATTTGTAGCTTTGCTGGTTGAATTTGTCAAAACGTTGCTCCTTGGCTAGCTAACCTGCAGAACAACAAAAGTTATATATAGGTGACGTCATAGTCTTGATTTCTTGTTTATACCTAAAACGTTGTGACCACTTTCACCTATTTTGATAGACATTTGAGTTATTAAGTGCATCTGTGAGCTAATTTGATAAAACGTTCCACTCAAATTGTCTAATATTTAAATGCTTGACGTCATACCTATTGCAGAAACAATATCGGTGACGCAACAATTTTATGTATGTGAGCTGATTTGATATATTTGTTGCATTAATGATATGATACAAGGATTTAATATTGAACATTGAATGCTAATTTGTCTTTTATGCTTTGTTGAAGAAGTAATATGAACCTTTGTCTCTTTTAAGCCATCATTGACTTCGTCAATAATAGCACTTAATCATTTGCTCATATATATGATAAAGATAGTCATTGATTTCGTGAAGTACTAACCCACTGCAAGCATATTCTAGCTTTCTTTGTTTTGTCTCGCAAACAGGTGCATCATCAGTGGAAGACTTCTTCTTGATTATCTTGTACTTGGCTGTAATCTGTGAAGGGAACCTTTTGTCTTGGTCCACTATCCTTAGCCCCTCTTAAATCCAGATTACCTTAGGGACGTCTCCCTTGGATTAGCCCTCATAAATAGAAAGAGCCCCCCATCGAGGTGACAGTGGGTGGGGAAGCTCCTGTTACGCCGGTTTCAAGCCCTGACTCAAGCTCTTTGGACCTTTCCTACAAACCGTGCGATAACAGGTCACAGTTGGGTATTTCTGGCCAAAACATCTATAGGTAATGTAAAAATTGTCTCCAACACCCAATTTCATTTACAATGCTAGTTTCCTAGTGGACTTTGACACGAAGGAATGTGTCCAGTATGGAAAAAACTTGCCTGACTTAATTAAGGATTGGTACTCTCACCCTGAGAAGTTTAGAGCTGACTCCCATGGCGTATACACAGTCTCTTCACTAGAGCCTCACATAACGTATATAACAATGATGATGTGTAGACTCTATGGGAGGGAAAACACAACCCATTTCTTGTTACAGTGGGTGCCTATTATTCACACGGTGGCAGAGGGGCATTATTTTGACTGGGCAAAAATGTTGTCAGATAGTTCGGTTAAGGAGATTACAGAATATCAGTCACTGAAAGCCAAGGGGAAACCTGCCTCATTCTTCATGTCGGCTTATATCATGGACGTTGTCTGCCTTATGACACCTTTTCCTCTGATGGGCTGGAACTGGACTCCAACTAGTGCCAAGCCCATACATGTTTATCATTCAAATCTTTGGGAAGATAAAGCCAAAGATTTCTTCTACAAAATATGCAACTAGGTGGTGGTACCGATGCATACTGCTATATATGGTTGCCCACCTCCTAGGATTTCTGACAAAATAGTGGCTAATCTAGGCAAGATAGCCGACTGGTACATTGAAGAGAATTTCTCCTATATTAGGGTTTTTGGTTGTTCAGTTCCTCCACATGCTCTGTCTAAATTTTTACCAGATCGATTGGTATGCCGCGAAGTAGGAAATCAAACTGTCCATGGTGGAATTAGTAAGTAGTTGAAAGCAGTACAGAAAAGGGTATGGATTGCCTTCCCCCTGTAGATTGGTACGTTTTCTCTGTTAGATTTCGGCCATTCGAAAGTAGAGGCCGCGACCCTGGAAGAAATCAAGCTAGTTAATATTGAATTCAAGAAGCACGATCCATTGAAGATTGTAGGTAATCACATGGCCCTCTGCAATTTGAAAAGATATGAACATGAAGATTCTCCTCAGGACGAAGCATTCCGAAGAGCAAGGTCATATTAGGAGGTTTTGAGTCGAGTTCAAGCCCTAGCTCCAGATAAATTGGTCGAGTTTTATAACTTCCAGAAACATCGAAGAAATATCCTTCCCAAAGTATTGTAGGGAGAGACCCTAATACCTCCAGCTACACAATGAGTTGAGACCCAGAGCTTGGAAATAGGGAGCTCTAGTAGACAGGAGGCTCAAGAAAGTTTGGAGAAGACTAAGGTTTTGACTCAGAAGGAAGACACCACATTGACAGATCCACCAAGAGATCACGTTGAAAATCAGACTGAGGCCTTGATAAAAGAGGGAGAAGAAAATCCATTGTCCACACCGTGCAAACCAGCTACTGACACAGCCGGTAAGCAACCATCCATTGAGATAGGTAGCCCTATCCAATCCGTCACACCCTTACAATTCAATAGAGGGAGCCCGAGTGCAGAAGTTGTATTCATAAAAGATCTTATACCTATTTCGGCAGAAGAGATGCCTCCTTCAAAAATTTTCTTCAGTAAGAAGAGAAGGGCGGTAGTAAGAAGAGAAAAACATCAAAGGGATGGTGTGTCTGTCAAGAAGCACAGGGTGATATTGGACGGGTAGGCCCTAGAAGAAGAAGACTTCGCTACAGATGTTGCAGGCTCGCTGGGAGATTTTGTAACAACAAACCAATTTTCAATAGGAAACCTGAAGGAGAAGTTGAAGCAGAAGGATCTGTTGGTGAGCCAATTGCAGGGAAAAATAAAGACTATAGAGCAGGAAGTCAGGAGCAGGATGACTAAAGTCTTTGAGCAGACTAGAGCCCATGAAAAGCAGGAAATTCAACAGCTCAGTGTTAGCCTTGATGAGATACAAAAAAAGTCACAGACAAGCAGGGAATTGGTCAGACTGTTGCAGGTGAAAATAAGCTTAACCGAAAAAACAACAGTGGATATATTAGCTTTCCAAGCCCAGGCTTTAGATATTCAAGAGAAGTTGGGATCAGCCTAGGGACGCCTCTTAACTAAAATAGAAGGTGTTCAAGATTATTATCGATTGGTAAAACACTCTTTAGAAAATATTTTCATAAGGGAGAAGGAGGCCACTGCAGCTGGATTCACATTCCAGGAGGTTTTCCTATCAGCAGCAAAGAAGGAGGTTACCAGGGTCACCAGATTGTCACTCTCAGAACAAACCCGAGGAGATATAATGCTTAAGACTTGGGAGGCTAATATAGTTGAAAGCAAAAGATTGCCCAGGGAGGTGAAAAAGTCTTGTGAAGAAGATTTATATGCTCTTGACAAAGAATCACTGTACGTGGGAAGAGATAATATCTATGGAGACCTGGGACAGATTGATATGACAAAAAATTAATCTGATTTCGAGGCAAGTATGGAGGCAACCCAGGTCGAAATTTTACAATTGAAACAGGTTGATCTTATTCTGATAAATAAATGGATAGTCAACCCTAGCTTAAGATTACAGTCTTTATCTCTAGAAGCTAGCAGGATGGAAGAAAAATTGCCTCATATAGAAAATAAGTTTTGTACCTTTGAGGCAAATGATACAACAGATCCCTCCAGGCTGGTGGTGCAGTTTGTGAGCAAATGTGTTAAACGTATTGAACCAGGAAAAGGCAGCACCTCTGGAAACCAATGAGATAACATGTACACATCGTTTGTACAGGTCATGATTAGAGACCGTCTGTCTCTGAGCTGGATGACAAGAAGGAAATACGTCTCTGCCAGCATGACGAAGAGACAGAAGAGATGCAAGTGAAGCGTTTCAAATTTCACATTTTGTAATTTTTACTATTTTAGAAATAAGGAGAATTCCAACCGTTTAGGGTTAAGAACCTTTTGTATAAATGCATATTTCAAAGATTGAACAAAGTCTGCTTCTTGTTGAATGTAATTAAGAGAAAATCTCCTTTGTGAGAATTAATACAAGCACAGACAAATATTCCAATCTTTGTGCAGTCTGAGTTATGTTTCCTCTTTGTACTCCATATTTCTCGTTTCTTTAAATGTCTCTTTGATAAGTGAGTGTTTACAATTTAGTAAAACAACGACTGTAATCACACCAAACCAGTTGTTCGTTAAGCAATCATTTTTTCCTCTGTATTTGTTGTCTGTAAATACAAGACCTGTAAGATACTTGGATAACTAAATCTTATATCCTTTCAAGAGTGCATGCTTTCTTTTCATCTACTTTGAACATTATAAGATTCATCTCTGCATTGATGCCTTGTTTTGTTTAACAATTTTGTAATTTTCTCTCACCTCACATGATTTCATAAATCAACTAGGACGACAAATTACAGCCTCCGTATTGTTTTGTTTTTATTTTCATTTGAGGAATTAATTCTTATATAACTATCGGAAGAAAAAGCACTTCTTAAAATCAACCTTTATATTTATGATGCCTTGACATTACGCTTCTAAGCCTTAAGTGTAATCTCAAGAACAATAGACTCTTAGACATGACATTTAAGAGAATATTGGATTTTTAATTGATTTTCATAAGGTAATGGGTATTAAGGAATTCCTCTATTGCACCTATTGCACATTATTTTCTTTATAGTTCAAAAGGATGAAAAAGTGCATTTAATCATCAATACATATTTAAAAGGATTAATACATATAAAATCTATAAGTGGAGATCTATATATTTCTGTAACATTAGATACTAGCTCATAACATAAGTGTTTCTCAACCCGGGATGACAAGTGTGGGTGGGGTTCTCTTCTCCCTAGGAGGACATATTAAGCTACTCTTCTCTTGGAATATTGGCAATGCTACCAACAATTAGGCCAATACATACGCTCTTCTACAAGGATTGCAATTGGCATGCCAACAGGGTATAAACTCTCTCTTAATCCTCGCAAATTCGAAGGTGGTCATTAATCAGTTGAGAAAAAAAAGGCATTACCTGAAGAATTGAAGCTAGAAACAATATTTCGGTGAATTCACTCTGAGCTAGAAGCATTTCACACCTTTGTCCCTCAACATATCCTTCGACACAACAACTCAAATGTTGATAATCAAGCAAACTTGGCATTGAGAGACCCTATAGAAACACTTCGAGTCAATGAACACCTCTCGTTAACTCCAATCCCATGGTCATGCTCAAGGCTTCTAGCACATGTTGTAAATATGGAATTAAAGAAGCCCACATTGATTGAGCTCTTCACGACGTCGGACTGAAAGAACATGACCATTCAATCACATCATCCCTATCTCCTGAGGTCATGAAACGAGCTAGGAAAGTTTTGACACAAAGAGGCCTCCACCCCTCCCACATAGGTGCCCCACACAATACTCTTCCCCCTTGTTTTCAAGCCACAAACACCCATATTTCATCAACTATATGTGTGTGTCCTTAGCTAGCTTTGGAGAAGAACTTGTCATCTCCCTTGGTCTTATCCGCCCTTGGATTTATGGCCTTTCTACTTTCACACAGGGATATTGCGTCACCATGGATCATTTGGAAAATACCCACTCATGTCGATGATTTTACTGCCCCTCCTCATCACCTGATTATTCTGTGCAAGATCACTTTAGGAGTAATGGATTTGAGAGGATAAAAATATTCCCCATCATGGTTGTTGCTTCACACAAGCTAGGACATAAGGTCAAATGCACCACCTTGGGTAAATGCACATGAGAATATATCGATCTCACAGTATTTGGAATTGGTCTTTAAGGAAGGTGAACTTGAATTGAATCGTGAAGTGGTTGTAGAAAATCTCCAAGATATGGCGAGGAGAAGAACAAGAGTAGAGTGTTGGAGGCAGGAATCACTGGACGATGAGCATGCAAAGATATTTCACTCAATCCAAGCTCTACAAATTCAAGTTCATGGTTTGTCAACCCAACTGCTCATCACAATGGAAATTCTGGCAGAGCAAAGGTAGCAACAACAACAACTCCAGGACGAATGTGCAACCATTCACTCTGAGATTGAAGAAACATGGCTCCGTCCAAGAACCCCGTCACCAACTCACTCAATTATAATTAATTCAGATGCGACTTCATCCCCATGCCCTTAAAAACACATACTAGACCTGAATTTGTCACCAAAACAGAAAGAAGAAGAGACAAGCAGGAATGACACTCCTAGCTAATTTATCTATAGATGCTTTGTTTCTGTATTTTGTTGTTAGAAATATTCTATAGACTATATTATGGAAGCAATTTTGATATTTTGTATAAGTCACATGGATACACCAATTCTCTGAACTGTTTAGCTATATATCAACCTATTTTTTCCTCTTATGCAAAAATTTGTTTTGTGAATCTGTAAGCTTCCTTCTTCTACAATTTTCTTGCAAACCTTTTAATAAAATTTCTTCTCCAATTCTCTTAAAAAAAGTGTTTTTCGTCTTCTCGATGGCTCTCTTTCCCACCAATTTTACAGGAAGAACACAAACACACCAATACATACCTCAATGATAATTCCCACCACCATCCGACACAAAAATTTGTAGTCCTGAAAACCCTGATTACTCGAGCAATAGACATTCCTACCCCCGAACATCTTGTTGAAGAACAAGACCTCCTAACCAAGGCCCTCATGTATAATGGCTACTCTCTACACCAAATCAACCAAGTTTTTTCTCTGTTAGCAAACCTAAACCAAACCTTACCCCCTCCTCCTCCACCCCCTCATGCTCTCATCTCCCTACCCTACACCCAGGGAACCACTGATCTCATCTCAAAAATCCTGACTAAGAAGAACATCAAAACAATGTCCAAACCTTATAAAACCCTCAAACAACTCTTCTGATCTGTTAAAGAAAAATCCGACCCAATACTTGGCCCAAGGGTCTACCAAATTCTCTGCTCCTGTGGAAAATCTTACATAGGACAAACTGGTAGATCTTTCCAAGCTCGACTCAAAGAACATATAGTTGATACTACCCACAACCGAATATCCAAATAACTTATAGTATAACACTCCTTCAATTCCAAACATCTCATTTTCTTTGAAAAAACTAAAATCCTAGCCTCGGCCCCACATTACTCCTCTCGACTCATTTGGGAAGCTCTTGAAATTGAAAAAAATCCTAATAATTTCAATCGTGAGGTGTTGGCGTAGGCTATTTTGGGGAAAAGTGCAATGATTTTGGAAGACAACTAGAATTGAGACCCGAATAGGAGCGTGTTCCAGAAGATAAGGAAAAGCAGTGTGCTAGAAGGTAGGAAAAGCAATGCATAGGACAATAAGGAAAAGAAACACGAGGAAGATGAAATTCAAAGGAAGAAATAAGGACAGTGCGACAAGGAAACAGTTGGATCGTGCACCAACCACTCGTAGGAGGTTACAATGTGGAAAAACCTAATCCACTTACGTTTAGGGCTTGGGTCATTGATTATAAGGGGTTTAGCCCACCTTTTGTAGTATAAATATTTATTGTGAGATCTAAGGAGATCGAGTTTTGGTATGCGGGTTATGAGTCGCGGTTACTAGTATCAAGTAGTTGAGTTGAAATGATTTTGGATATCTTAGAGTCAGTTTTGGAGAGTTTTTGTAGAGTTATGGATTGTAACAGAGGGTTAGGTCACAAGTTGTGGATCTTAGTTCGACATTGGTCAGCCTCACTAATTTATTATGTAATGCACGCAATGCAATGATTTGATGAAGATGAATAAAGAAGCAGATAATACCATATCTTTGTGGACGTAGCCTGGGGGGGTGAACCACGGTAAAACAATGTGTCTTTATGTGGAATGTCTCTTTTATGTGTTGCAAAGATTTAGGATGAATGAATCTAACAGTAGTAAAATGTAGCGTGCACTAGATTAGTTATGTTATTTATTGCAGAATGAATGGTAATGAAGGATTATGGTTATAGAATGGTAGATATGATATATGTTGAAGTAAGAAAGTGTGTCTAACATCCCCACTAGCACCATCCCTTCCACGTTTGCAGACATTTGGGTCCTACATTCACCAATAAGCCATCTCAGGTGAGACTTCATTATGCACTTTGTGCACAGTGTTTCCTTTTGGTCTCTAGAAGGGTCGATGATTTGCAAGATTTTGTTGGAAACCTAAAGTAGAACCGAGGCAACCCAAACATTCCAAAAAATGGTTCCATTGCCAGTTGGAACTCAGAAGAAAATTTTGGAAGGGACTGGTTGAGAAGGACAGTGAGGAGAATGCAATGGTAGAAGGGGATGTTTAGACTGTGGAATCCTATTAAGCAGGAGATTGAAAGATGGTTGGAAACGAAATAGCTCAATTTTGCATAGAAAGATAATAGAAGTTTCGGGTATACACTGTGCCAGTATTTGGACAGGTATGTATTTACTGATATTCATGAGACATTTTTCTGTTATTTCCCAAAGTTGCTGCAAGAGTGGATACTAAGATTGAAGGATAATCACCCGACTAACCAGATAAGATCGGTAGAGTGGATTACTTAGAATATTATGCGTTTAGAAAGAGTCAATAATAAATTCATGCGCACAATGGATTTATGGCTATACAACATTATTGCAGGATTTATTATTGAGTTTGCGGTCGATACTGCGAAGTCATTCACTGTTGTAGAGAATGAATTTTTGAAGGGACGAAGAGGAAGGTATATTAGATCACTTTACACATCGATCAAGATTTTATTGCATGATAAATACGTGATGATAATGGATTCAAATAGCTAAATCACTCAGGGCACAAGGGGAAATTGGGGAAAGCACTAAGGATGATATGAGATATGAAGAGGGATTTGGAGAGAGGCCAGAAGAAGGAAGCAATGGACCCCTTTATGATGGATGAATATCAGATCAAGAAGATAATGGATAAAGTGGGAACGATGCACAACGAAATACCTTACCAATATAGGATTAATAGTAAGAAGAGAGCAGTAGTCGAGCAGGAGGGCTTAGACAGTGATGAGGAAGAGGTAGAGGATCTCCATGCTACGGGAAAGATTGAGGAAATCATGTGCGCCACATATGAGAGAGAAACTAGAGGTCAAGGGTCTGGTGTAGAATAAGGCTCTCCATTCTAGATCATAATTAGTGTGGAACCCTCAACCCCATGTGCGATTAAGACATCAAATAAGGAAGAATCGATTAGACAACGAACAATTAGCAGCAAAAATATTTTAGTAGGTGGAGGGAGCAGTGGAAATTCAAGTGGAAGTACAAGTTCAATTAGCAATAGTCAATTATCTACACCGCACGGAGGTGGTAGTACAACAAACTTTACAATGGTAGGAGAAAATGCCACTATTCGGTTACAGGAGTTCCATGGAGAAGGGTCAGAGGAATTAGAGAAACATTTATTTATTTGTGAGAAGATTTGGGTAGCTAAGAAGATCACAGACAGAGATACAAAAGTGGTGCAGCTTGCAATCACATTCAGAGACAGTGCACTAGACTGATATATGGGCCTCACAGTAAATAATTCATAAAGAGCACCTATAATCGTCGCAGATGTGAAAAATGCACTAATCAATGAATTCCAATGACCAAGTTCGGAGGATTAGTTATTGAATGAGATGACAGAAATCAAACAAAATCCAGGAGAGTCAGTCTGGGAGATTGATCGAAAGTTCAAGAGATTGCAAGGTAAGTTGAAATACCCTATTACATATATGTAGCATAGACACCTATTTTTTAATTCATCATTGCCACATCATAAGTATCCATTGAGTCAACAAAAGTTCCATACTCGGGCTAAGGCTCTGCAAATAGTCTTGCAATTGGAGGAGAATCAATACAAACATACAAATCCAGTTGTGGAAGAGTTGAGAGCAGATCTTAAGAATCTGACATTTCAGTTGAATCAGAAGAAAGGCAAGGAAAAGAGGGAAATTGTCTGGTGCACATTATGCAGAACAAAAGGACATCAAAAGAATGAGTGCCCAACATTTTCACAGTATTTGGGAGCCGGAATGTCAAACCCTTTACCCACAGGAGGACCATGGTGTGAAATATGTAGAACACGTGGACATGATCCTTATCATTGTCCAATGATGCAAAAGTATCAAACAGTCCCAAAGAGTACATTTTGTAATTTCTGCAAGTCTGTAGTGTTAGGATATTTAGACACTTAGGAGTTAGTTAAGATCTACTTGGTCTAATGTGTTGTTAGGTAAAAGTGTGTTTCTTAGTGTGTTTCTTTAGTATGGATTTGTAGTTGGGWTATTCGATGATCACGATATGTTCCTGACCTAGAGTGATCTGACGATTCATATTCTCCTCAATATTAACGACCATTGATCTATGGCTTAGCACCTGATTGGTCCATGATCTCTATTTAAAGAGTGTGAAGGGTCATTTGTTGATGATCGATTGTGAGAAACTCTCTTGTAAAATCTCTCTGCAATATTTTTCTTTTGCATTAATAAATTGATCCAAGTGGTCGCGTTGGTCGGGGTCATGGATGTTTCCCTATAATGGTTTTACCATGTCAAAACATCAGTGTGTTGCTATTTGATCTAGTTGTTTGAGTGGTTACTGAAGGTGTTCATCCTCTATTGGAATACTCGTGTTGTCGAACATGGAATCAAAGCCATGTTGAAGACCCGCTCCTATTGTACATAGAGATCATGAAGTCGAGTTGCCTCATCTTCATTTTCTTCCATTTCCACAAGTTTATAGGCTGAGAGGACTATTAAATTGCATCTGGAGCACTCGTTTAGTTTAAGAACGCTTTTTGTTTCACTTAAAAAGGTTTATGTTTGACCAAGATATGACGATTTCAGCTAGATCTAGAGGTATAAAGCTTGAATACGCCCTTTTTAAATTTTTGCAGAGTATTATTTCGGAAAATCAAAAATAGATAGGACAATGTTCATTTTCCGAGTAAACACCGAGATCTAACCCTTGTTTTCATTGAGAAGCGGAAAAAAAAATTGCGTGAAAAGAGTTTTTTATGAGCATGCTCTTTATTTCGGTTTTATATTGTTTGTTTCTAGGTTGCTACTCTTTTAGATATGCATATGTTCTTTAACCCGCGTCCTATGTGATCTCAACAAATCACAAACAAATAGGAAAAGGTGCAATTTCTTAGTAAGTTAATCTAACCCTTGTTGTCATCGAGAAGCAAAAAAAAATTCGGGTAAGCTAACCGAGATCTAACAACACCCCCAATCTTGTTGCTAAACAATACAATATGTTTTGCTAGCCCACTTGGTTAAAAGTTTCCTTATTAAGTAAGAGGTCTTGATTTCAAGTCTCTCTTTTTGTTACTTTTTTTGAAAAAGTCCATACTCCATGGTAAAGTGTATTTCACTTGTATAAAAGTGAATCACTATAAGTAGTTTTAATATTTTATTTTAGAGTTATTTATTTTGCATGTAGTTTTTCTTTTATAAAGTAACTTCATTGTAAAAGTGATCCCCACTTCTTTTTATAAAAGTGGGTCACTTCATAAAGCAACTTACACCACCACGTGGTCCTTTGGTTATCGTTTATGTCTTTTTTTTAAAAATGGTATAACTTTCACATACGAAGTCCGTTTTCAGAGCCATTTTTTTTAAAACCACCTAATTTTTTGAGATATTTCCATCCAGATCATCATTTTCAGTTTTAAATCAATATTATATACATATTTAATATGGGTTCTTTCAGTAAAATTTTTCTTACCAGCACCAACTACTTCCAGTGGAAATCCCATAAGGAAGATTTATGATCCGTATTTTATGAGCAGAACGAAATGACTACAGATTGTTAACATATACTTAACACAGAATAACAGAGATACAATAAAATTGGTTTTCTATTCAACAAGGAAATAAGATGAAACTATAAAATGTAGCGGAAAACAAGCTTGATGGAATGGTGGTGGCTTATCTCTGAGAAGAGATGCGACGATTGCGCTCATTCTCAGGAAGATGATTATAATGAGGCTCTGAAGGCATTTTTACAATAAATAGGAGTGTCAAAAACCCGAGACATCCAAAAACATAACCCTAGGAGACGAAAAACCAAAATTCATGTGGGCCCTGTTTGGGTAAGTCAGTACATCAACTTCCCGGAGTCGTAACTTTTGCATACGATCTTCGTTTTAGGAGCCCGTTGGAAATATATCGCCGAGGAATACAAATGTTGACAAAAATTTCATGATGAATGTGATTTTATTCAGGGCCCGGTAATCAATGCAGAGTCGCTAGGTTCCATATTTCTTATGTACCAACACGATTGGGCTCCCGCAAGGTAATGAGATGGGACAGATGTGCCCCTTGTGGAGCAGTTCTTGGATCTGTCGCTTGATCTCCTCATTCTTTAACATAGAGCGGTGATAGACTGTCCCATTAGGAAGGGTGCGCCAGGGGTCAAACTGATGGGGTGCTTGACCTGACAGTGCAGAGGTACCTCGATAGGTGAGGAGAAGAAATCTAAGTATTCTTCAATGACCTTATCTACTTGATTATGTTGTGTGGAGAGGTTGGTCGCAGAGACCCTGGATGTGGATGTGATCTTTCGCTCATTTCAAGAGCGAATCATGAATAAGACAAACTTCCTCATCTAAGAGACGACCTTCCTACATTGCTTGGCAAAGATCAAGGAAATAGCACTAGGTGGGACTGCCTCGAGTATCCTGTACAATTTCCTGTCCAAAGTAATAATAACACTACGAGGCCTAGACTCATATACAACATGACGTTTCCATAAATAAGGTTGGCCCAAAATAACATCGCAAACTTCAAGAGGAGCAACATCACACAATACCTCGTCTTTGAAGGGCTTGATGTCGTATGACAGTCGATATTGTTGGCTGACATGGAGATCGCTTCCTTGGCAGAGCCATCCAATGGTGTAGGGTTATGGATGCGGCGTTCTCGGCAGGGCCAACCACTTGACAACCTCTGCTGAGATGAGGTTCTTCTGGCTACCGCTATCAATGATGAAGTGCAACGGGGTTCCTTTTACCCACATATGTTAATGGAAAAGGCGCTCTCCTTTTTCTGGCTCATCTAGTTCATCAGGTTGGAGCTTGGTGGTAGAAACAATGGCACTGGGTTCCACATCAATGATCCTTATTCCCCTTTCTAGTTCTGACTCGAAGTCAGAACCCACATCTGATTCAGAGGCTTTCACTTCGGCCACCAGCGACTACTTTGAGCGACAGTCAGTAGTGTTATGCCAAGGGCTCTTATGGAAGTCGCACCACTTCTCGGTATATTTCTTTGTCTTTCGAGTGTCCTTCTTTTCTTGTGGCTTAGACTGGTTGTCCTGATACTATCCATATTTTCTCTTTCCTTTGTTCTGTGGGTTGGGGCCACCCTTTCCTGGCTATTGTTGTGAGGGGTTCCCAGGCCCAAATTGTTGCATCTTTTGTTTGAGCTTCTGCTCGATTTTGACGGCATATCGGTAGGTCGTGCCCAAGGACGACATGTCCAGAAATTTCATTTTGGTATGGATGTATCTATGCATAGCACCATGATACTTGAGCACCAGATGTCACTCTGAATCTTTGATACCCATATTGGTGTGCAAAGTTTTTTTTCCGCAGTGTGGTCCATTTGGTATACAAGTCGTCATAACTTCCAACAGGGTAGTATTGTTCCTTAATAGCATCCCTGAAGGATTCCCAGGTGGTTGTGACTATAAATAACAAGGGTTCCTCTGTTTCCTTTTTCTCACAGAAAGTTTCCCACCAATCTTTGACATGGGGAACGGCTTTGAGAAGTGCAAAAGTAATATTTTCTCTATTCAAAAAGTTATGGACATAAAAATACCCTTCTAGTAGATTCAATCACTTGTCTACACCATCTGCATCTATCTGACCTTCAAATACAGGAATATCGAAGTTTATTTGTACCTTTAAGGGGGCGGTGCCTCCGCTCGAAGAAGATGTGTCGCATGTTGGTAGTCGTTGAAGGATTTGCATGAAACTATCCATCATCTCGTTCCTTATTGCATGAGGGATTCCTCAAGAAATTTTTTGAAAGGATCTCTTGTCCCATCATCTTTATTTTCTCCTGCCATGAGAGGTCGCTTGGGCATGCGAGAGCTTTGGGCCTCAAGAGAAACAAGCTCGAGACCCAATTCTTTGTACTCTAACCTCGTTAGGGACATGCATTAAGACGACAAGGAGAAGACCGCTCTGATACCATTGATCTGGATTTTATGAGTAGAACGAAATTACTACAGATGCTTAACACATAATAACATAGATACAATAAAACCGGTTTTCTATTCAACAAGGAAATAAGTTGAAACTATAAAATGCAGCGGAAAACAAGCTTGTTGGAATGGTGGTGTCTTATCTTTGAGAAGAGATGTGACGGTTGTGCTCATTCGCAAGAAGATGATTACAATGAGTCTCTAAAGGCCCTTTTACAATAAACATGAGTGTCAAAAACCCTAGACATCCAAAAACCTAGCCGTAGGAGATGAAGCGCCAAAAGTCATGTGGGCCCCGTTTGGGTAAGTCAGTACATCAAATTCTCGAGGTCATAAATTTTGCATACGATCTTCATTTTAGGTGTACGGTATCCCGTTGGAAAGATATATCCGAGGACTGCAACTATTGTTGAAAAATTCATGAAGAAATTTTCTGAATCGCAAGATACCCAAAAAAACGTCGTTTAGGGCCTCAAAACGACTCTGGAAGTTCATGACCCGAAAAACTGCTAAAAATAGTAAATTACCAAAATTGCCAGAAAGTTGTTTTGAGCCAGCTGGAAAAGGTGGGTGGGTGGCCACTGATATCCACCTAGATCAATTTATTAATAAGTAAATGCTTGTACCGAATTACCTTGGGAAAGGAAAAAGAACCCATTGATGCTGATAAGAAAGTTAGATGGGATAATATGAGTGACGAAGCACATGGACTAATCATTATGTCCATATCTTTTGATTTAAGGTTCCACCTTAAATAAATTGATGAGTTGAATGAATCTTGGGAAAATATTGAATCTGTGTTTGGTAAACACAATATTATTCGAGCACAACAATTAGAAAATCAAGTACTGACTTTAAGTCCAAGTTATTTTTCTTGCATTGAAGACTATCTATCTAAGTTTAAAACACTCAGAATTTATGTGAAGAATGTGAGATAAAGATGGAGGAAGAGAATTGCATCTGTCTTATTCTTTCTAAGCTAGGTAGC
Organism: Picea sitchensis; assembly: GCA_010110895.2. Taxonomy (NCBI): domain Eukaryota; kingdom Viridiplantae; phylum Streptophyta; class Pinopsida; order Pinales; family Pinaceae; genus Picea; species Picea sitchensis. Next base: position 141,392 of record SNQJ01S0028553.1, on the reverse strand, counting down.
GCATATTATGTGTTTATATCTACCTTTTATGCCATGAGAGAGGGACTAGGGAAATCTTATCAAAAACCAACTCTTGAGTCCTTTTGTGATACTTTGATTAGAGAGCAAGATAAGCTTGTACAACTTGGAGTGATCAACACTACATGTACCTCCAACAAAGCCTTATTCCCCCAGTAGAAAGATAAACCCAATAATCTCAAGAAGCAACATCATCGCCACAACAACAAGCAACATAAGGGTCCCAAATCCACTCAGACAACTTCAACTCCTAATGGTGACAAAGGAGAAAAATATAAAAATAAGAAGACTAACAAACATTGCACCTTTTGTGATAAAGATAGTCATGATGAGTCCAAATGTTTCAAGAAGATGGCAAATTTAGAAGCAACAATAAAGAAGCACAATATCAATATTGATTCTACTTCTTCTTCTTCTTCTCATGAACATGCACTTTCTGCTTATGGTTTCTCCTTCAATACAACTTATACTTCTTCTTCTGGTGAGTGCCTTATTGATTCTGGAGCATCTTATCATATGGCTAAGGATAAATACATATGTTTTTCTCTAAATGAATGTAACATCAAGAAAATATTTGTTGGTGATGATAGATCTCTTAGTGTTGTAGGATTTGGAACAGTTCAAGTAGATAATGGTCACTTCAATGATGTATTATGTGTTCCAAGTCTTTCTTGTAACCTTCTATCATCATATCAAACCGTAGAGTTTTCACCTCACCAAGTTGTAATCAATGATCTAAAAGATCCTAAGCATGTTCTTGCAACTAGAATTGTTGATGATATTACCAGGTTGTACAAGTTTGACAACTTTGGGTCATCATCTTTTTCATCAGTTTTTGTTGCTCATAGGGATGACTTGAGAAAACTTTGGAATGAGTGGTTTGGTCATCTAAACTATCGCTCAATGCAGCAACTATGTAATCAACAGATAGCGACTAGTCTTCCTCCAGTTTCATGCAAAGATGGTGTTTGTGCCGGTTGTGTTCTCGGAAAACATCATCGAGATAGTTTTGACAAACGTGCCTCTTGGCATGCCTCGGGCCCTTTGCAGCTTGTTCACAGTGATTTTTGTGGTCCACTTTCTTCTCCTTCTTTTTCTGGGTGCAAGTATTTCTTAACTTTCATTGATGAATTTTCCAGACATACTTGGGTTTACTTCTTAAAACTTAAGAGTGAATTTTTTCGCCTACAAGGCCCTTGTAAAAAAACAATCTGGACATCAAATTCAAAGGTTAAGAACAAATAATGGAGGCGAATATGTGAACAATAATTTTACAAGTTACTGCATTACACAGGGCATCCAAATGCAACACATTGTTCCATATACACCACAACAAAATGGTGTTGTTGAGAGAAATAATCACACATTAAAATAAATGGATAATTGTATGATCCAATCTAAGGGATTAAGTCTAAAGTATTGGGTGGAAGACATCAACTGTGAAAATTACATAGTAAATTGCACGCCCACAAAGGCTCTTAAAATTATAACACTGGAAGAAGCTTGTACTAAAACTAAACCACATGTAAGTCACTTTCGTGTATTTGGCAGTATAACATGGGTTCACATTCCTTATGAGGAAAGGAAAGCATTGCAGCCTAAAAGTGTGAAGTGTATATTTGTTGGTTATTCTGAAGATGTCAAAGGTTATAGACTTCTTCAACCACATTGTAATGAAAGTATTATTAGAAGAGATGTTAAATTTGATGAAAATATATTGGCCTAATTCGGTGTTTGTGCCTTCTTCGGCTTGCAAGCCATCTTCGGTGTTTGTTCCTTCTTCGACCTGCGAGCCATATTCGATGTTTGTGCCTTCTTTTTTTCCTTTTCTGGTTTCTTCTTCAGATGATGACAGTGAGGATGAAAATCCACCTCCGCCTTCTCACCTTCCTCTAGATGAGTCCTTTGAATCTGAACCAACACTAGCTCCGCTGGTTCCTAGATGGGTCCATTCAACATGAGAAGTAGTTGGTGATCTTGTCGATGATTCTTCAAATCAATGTCGGACACATTCACAGTTCCAGCGAGCCTCTTCTCTTTTGGATCAATTTTCAGAGACTGATTATCCAGAGACATTTGCAGAAGCTTCAGGTCATCCAGATTGGGATACAACAATGAATGAAGTGTATCATTCTTTAATGGAAAACGATACTTGGGATCTTGTACCTCTTCCAAAAGGAAGAAAACTTGTCATATGTAAATGGGTATACAAAACTAAGTATGCATTAGATGGAAGTGTTGAAAGACACAAGGCTCGGTTAGTTGCCAAAGGATTTTCCCAAGTTGAAGAAATTCACTATAATGAAACCTTTTCCCCTATAGCCAAAATGAATTCCATCTGCCTTGTTCTTTCCCTTGTTTCCTCACATAAATGGGAGGTCCATCAGATGGATGTTAAATCCGCCTTCTTGCATGGAGATTTTCAAGAATAAATCTACATGGAACAACCTCCTAGCTATGTCCAGAATGAATCTAGCCTTGTTTGTCACCTTAATAAATCTCTTTATGCTCTTAAGCAATCTCCCCGATCTTGGTATGCCAAAATGGGCAAATTTCTTATTAACACTGGATTCTATAGATGTAATTATGATCCTAATGTCTATACCAAGAAAGTAGGAACCCATCTCATAATCCTTTTCCTTTATGTTGATGACCTTATCCTTACTGGTAGTGACTCAAAACTTTTAAACCATGTGAAAACCAACTTTAAGAAGAAATTTGAAATGACAGACTTAGGATTTTTGCACTGTTTCCTTGGCCTCCAAGTTTTGCAAACCAACAAATGAATTTTTCTTTTCCAGTTTAAGTATGCTTGTGACTTTCTTCATTGCTTTCACATGGAAAATTCTAAACCAACGCCTTCTCCCTTCCAGTCTGGAGTCAAGCTTGTTGCCACCTGTACTTCTCTCCAAGTTGATGCCACCTTGTACCATCAGTTAGTTGGTAGCCTCCTATAATTAACTCATACATGTCTCGATCTTTCCTTTGATATTGGTTTTGTTTCCCGGTATATGCAAACACCCCATGAAATCGATTGGAAAGCAATTAAAAGGATACTTCTCTATGTATGTGGTACAGTTCAGTTCGGGATACATTACAGTTCAAGGGGGACTCCTTTATTGGTTGGTTTCATTGATTCAGATTGGGCTGACGACTCTAATAATCATAAGTCTACTTAAGTTAATGTTTTGATACTTGGTTCTGAACCTGTCAGAAACAACAGGTTATTGCACTTTCTCCAGCAGAAACAAAGTACTGAGCAACATTAAATGCAAGTTGGGAAGACTTGTGGCTTCGACAGATCCTTTCAGAGTTTGGATTCCAATAGCAGCATATGACCAACCTTTTTCTACAATCAAAGTGTCATCAAGCTCGCCAAAGACCTATTTCAACATCAGCGCAACAAACACATCGAGCTACACATGCATTTCATCAGAAATCTCATTCATGATCAAGTTATTGAAGTGGTATTTTTCCCTATAAAAGATCAAGTTGTAGACATTTTCACAAAGTCTCTTACAAAAGCGAAGTTTTCCAAACTTCAATCTATGTTAGGATTTCATGAAGTTTTCATCAAGGGGGGATATGATCTAATGCCTCCTTCCTTCTCCTATTGTATCACTATTTTAAATCCTTCAATCCTATCCCAAGGTGTTCTTAAGGGGGGATGTTAGGATATTTAGACACTTAGGAGTTAGTTAAGATCTACTTGGTATAATGTGTCATTAAGTAAAATTTTGTTTCTTAGTGTGTTTATTTATTATGCATTTGTAGTCAGGAAATCCAACAATCACGATATGTTCCCGACATAGAGTGATTCGATGGTTCATATTCTCCTTGATCTTAATGGCCATTGATATGTGGCTTAACACTCGATTGGTCCATGATCTCTATTTAAAGAGAAAGGAGGGTCATTTGTCGATGATCTATTTTGAGAAACTCTCTTGTAAAATATCTTTGTAATCGTTTTCTTTTGCATTAATAAACTGCTCCAAGTGGTCGCGTTGGTTGGGGTCGTGGATGTTTCACCGTACGGGTTTTACCACATCAAAACATCGGTGTGTTGATCTTTGATCTGGTTGTGTGAGTGCTTACTAAAGGTGTTCGTCCTCTGTTGGAATGCATGTGTTGTCAAACATGTAGGACATGAGGACAAGGATTGTAGAACCTTGGAGATCATGAAGGAAAGGACCTTAGATGCTTATAGGGTGCAAGTTGAATCGATAATAGGATAGTCTGCGCAACAGTTTACAATGCAATTGTAGTATAATAACGCACAACAATTTACAATGCCACCTCAATATAATAATGTGAAACATCAATATAATTAGGTACCATAGTACAATACACAGTGCACAAAGAATCAAGGTAACAAAGGAGGAATCAGAGGAGGAGGTCGTGGAGGAAAAGGATTTGGAGGAGGTAGAGGACCAGTAACTTGCCACAATTGTCAGAAACCTAAACATTATGAAATGAAGTGTCCACAACCACCAACAACATATATGTATTGTCGCACAATAGATCATGATACAAAAGGATTTCTGACACTTTTGACAAAGATATAGGAAAATAGAAATCAAAATAATCAGAATGTTCAATGGATTACTGTGGAAACCAAATAAGATGATGGGAAGAATATCAATATAGTTACTCGAGGAGGAACCGAGACAGGAGAAGACGCAGCAAAGAAGAATCAAGACCAACACTAGCGGGTCAGAAAGAATACAACACTTGAGCAACATTTTTATGCATGCAAGGAAAAGGAAACATTCAAGCAGGATAGACAAGAGATTTTGAAGGATATTATTGTTTCTACTTCAGGTACAAATCCAAGAGATGATGTACTAGCATATGATATGCCTCATTTATTTGATCAGAAAAATATAGATCAGACTTCAGAACAAGTAAGTAATATTAGAAACTTTTTGGTGTCTTGCTTGAATTTGTTGAATGATAAAACATCTCTACAAGTGTTACCAAGTTTGTTAGAAAAATGAAATTCTGGAGAAGAGATCAAACTAGATCAAAAGAGAGTCAATCAAATCCATAAGAAGACAAGAACAAATATGGAGTTCGGGTTGAATGAAAATATTGGAGACTTTAATATGGGTGATATCATACTAGATCTAGGATTTGAAGTAAATGTTTTGCCTAAGAAGACATGGGAAGCCATGGGGGAACCTACACTAGGATATCCACCTATTCAATTGAAGCTATAAAATCAAAATAGAGTGGTACCAATTTGTAGATTGAAGGGCATACCAGTCGATCTAGATGGTGTACGCACTATTGCATATTTTGAGGTGATTGACATTATGGACAATACTACATCTTATCCAGCATTGTTGGGGCTGGATTGGGCATTTGACAATCAAACTATCATCAACTTGAAGACTGAGAAAATTATTTTTTAATCAGGAGAGTACAAAGTCATAGCACCTTTAGATCCTTCAGAAGGTGTAAGATATGTTGAACCTGCGACAGAAAACTTCATCACAGAAGAAATAAACTAGTTATATATAACCACCACGCGTGAGGAAGATTACATCAACCCAACAACAAATGGAATGCTTAGCTGGAGAAGCATTAGTTCTTGTGCCTCAGATTCTGACACGGGACTAGAGAATTGGCAGAAACAATTACATGAGTTATCTACTAGAAGATGTGCAAGAATGACACACACACTAATATGGATTGTCTCAAAGGTAAGAGAACCTCCAACTTTTTATGGTCAGAATAACTTAGAAGAATTTTTAGCAAAGTTTGAGTTAGAAGTTTTGGAGAATTAGAGGTTATTAGTTATAGACATTGCACTGAATGCAACACCTGCATGTTGGTGGGGTACTCTCAAAGAGAATGTCAATAATTGGTAACAATGCAAGAGGCTATTGAGCATTATATTTGGCGCAGAACATGAGAATACGTATCTAGAGAAATATGATGGAATGAGACAACCTAGAGAAAATATATACATATATATAACCCAATGGAGACTGGTACCACTAGAGGAATGGCCACATCACTTCATTCATACATTAGAAGGCATTCCAAGGAATTGGTATACAGAACTGGAATTGTGCAAAGAAACTACAAATTGGGAGAAGATGCAAAAGAACTTTGTCATTACATTTGCATTTGAACATGAGAGTTCAGAGATAGTTAGAACAATAAAGTTGGTAAAAGAGAGGATTTTTGAAGAACCTAAAGTTGAAATTGTCACAACTTATCAAAATCATAATCAACAGGCAGTCATACAATTGTTACATTGTTACCACGTTGCAGAAGATGACCCAGTAGAAGAAAACCCGCATGATATTCAGATAATAGAAACTGAAGGGGAAAGAGAAGTAGAAGTTCCACAGTTACAGTCAGAATATTTTTCTACACTACTATAGATAAAGAAATTCAACATTGGAACAGAAGAGAATCTGAATATTGCAAGTATTGGTGACCATTGGGATAACTAGACAGTGGAAAGAATAACAGAGTTACTACGTGAATATAATGATTTATTTCCAGCAACATTTTCAAATATAAAAGGGGTAGCAGGAGAACTTGGAGAAATGAAGATACCTCTAAGACCAGATGCCAAACCAATAAGACATAGACCTTATAGGTTGAATCCAATGTATAAACAAAAAGTGAAGGTATAAATTGATAAAATGTTAGAGTCTAGTGTCATAGAACATGTTGAAGAATCTAAGTGGATTAGACCTATGGTAGTTCAGGAGAAGAATCAAGGGGGAATAAGGATTTGTGTATACTTGAGGAAGTTGAATGATGCATGTATGCATGATCCTTTCCCTACTCCATTTACAAATGAAGTGTTGGAGAATGTAGGAGGACAAGAAGCATACTCATTTACTGATGGATTTTTAGGGTATCACCAGACCGGGATAACACTAGAAGATCGTCATAAGGCTACATTTGCCACATAATGAGGGTCATATCAGTGCACAATGATGCCTTTTGGATTGAAGAATGCCCCTGCTATTTTCTCAAGAGTAGTAATAGCTGCATTTCAGGATTTTATACATAAATTTTTGGAAGTTTATTTGGATGATTGGACAGTCTTTAGTTTATTGAAGGATCATGTTGAAGTACTAATATTGATGTTACACAGGTGTATACAATGTCATATTTCACTGAACAATAAGAAATCCATATTCAAAGCACCATTTGGAATTTTGTTAGGGCATGTGGTGTGTAAACAAGGTTTGTTGGTTGATCGTGCAAAGATTGTTGTCATTGTTAATTTACCACCACCTAATTTAGTGTGTCAATTAAAAATTACACTTGGTCAAACATGCTACTATAGAAATTTCATAAGGGGCTATGCAAATATTATTGCAACCATGTAGAAATTGTTAAACAAGGATACCAAATTTTAGTGGAATGATGAGTGCCAACAAACTTTGGATATCTTGAAGGAGAAAATCGTGACAATGCCAATTTTAGTATTTCCAGATTTGTTCAAAAGAGTCCCGTGTTCATGTGGATGCATCTTCAATATCACTTGGAGCAATATTAACACAACCAGGAGAAGGTGATATAGATCACCCAATAGCATTTGCAAGTAGGAAGCTATCAGATTCAGAACAAAATTATAATACAACAGAGAGAGAAGGTTTGGATATGGTGTATGCATTACAAAAGTTCAAACATTATTTGGTAGGCCAAGATTTTAATATGTTCATAGATCACTATGCTCTTGGATATTTGGTCAACAAGCTAGTGTTGGGGGGAAGAATATGCAAATGGTTGCTATTATTTCAGGAGTTCAATTTTGAAGTAGTTTTGAAACCTAGAAAATTGAATGCAAGGCCAGATCATCTATCTAGGATAACTAATGGAGAGGAACCAAGCAGCGTGGACGACAATTTCCCTTATGTACAACTCTTTTCAATACAGATTGTTGATGAATATTTTGCTGACAATATTGAATTTTTTAGTACATGATTCTCCCCAAAGGAATATAATATTGCGCAAAAGAATAATTTGGTGGTTAGAGCTACATACTAACAACTTATTGCAGGTCACTTGTATAAACTAGGTGCAGAAAACATTTTGAGGAGATGTGTCATGGATTAGGAACGTCTTATTATCTTAGGAGAAGAACATGAAGGAATAGTTGGAGGACACTATGCAGGGAAGGCTACTGCGCAAAAGATATTGTGTGTAGAACTATGGTGACCAACAGTTTCTAAATATGCAAAGGATTATTTCCAGAATTGTGATGTATGTCAAAGGCTAGGAAATCCATCCAGGAGGGATGACATGCCACTAATACCTCAGGTAACTTTGAAAGTGTTTGAAAAATGGGCAGTAGATTTTGTAGGAACAATCAATCCACCGGCTAGAACATCATGAGCAAGGTATATCATTATAGCGATGAAATATTTAACCCGATGGGATGAAGCAACAACAATGAAGGATTGTAGCACGGAGACTGCATCACACTTCTTATTTGAACAAGTATTCACAATATTTGGGTTTCCTATAGTTATGATGAGTGATTAGGGGACTTACTTTATCAATAGTACCATCCAGGCAATGACCGAAGAATTTGATATACACCATTAGAAGAGGACTCCATACCATCCTCAAGCCAATGGAACATTGGAAGCATTTAACAAGATATTGGAGAATTCCTTAACCAAGATTTGTAATGTGAACATGGATGATTGGGATTTGAAGATACCAACAATATTACGGGCTTATAGAACTACATGCAAGAAGCTTACATGGAAAACACCTTTTATATTGGTGTATGGATAGGAAGCAGTATTTCCTTTAGAGTATTTGATACCTAGTCTATGCATTGCATCCATAACAAACATGACAAAAAGAGGCACTGTACAAGAAATATTGGCTCAACTCATGGAATTAGAGGAAGACATGATTATAGTTGGTTTCCATCAGGAAGTACATAAAGMAAAGGACAAAGCTTAGGATGATAGGCACATTAAGAAGAAGAACTGGAAGGAAGGAGATCTGGTTCTCCTCTATGACKAAAAATATTTATAGCACCCAAGAAAATTCAGGATGCATTGGCTAGGGCCTTTTGAGATAAAGTTTGTCACAGATGGAGGTTTTGTGCAGTTGTAGGATTTAGCAAGCAAGGAGGTTCTTGGTGAATGGTATTCAAYTGAAAATGTATAGGGACACTCGACCTACTAACCCTTAGTAGTTGCAACGCAGAGAATTARATTTGTACATAATGTATATACTAGGAGTTAAAAGAAGAAAAAGGAAGAAAAATTGGAAAAGTGAGAAATACATAAAAATAAATAGTAGTTGGATAAGTGGTAGACAAGAAGTTAGAAGATACATCGCGCAATATAAGCTAGTAAGTGGTATGAAAGAACCTGAAGAACTGCACGATAGAAAAAGGCGACAGGACAAAAAAATGCAACATGTCGAGAAAGATAATGGTCAGAAAAAGAAAAAATGGGACACGATAAAGCATTTATGACAGAAGGTATAAAAGAAGGAAACTTGTAAAGAAAGACTCATTGTGAATTGGAGAAGACAAGAGCTAAGGAGAGAAAACATAAGTATGAGCAGGTATCCCCGAAGTATTCAATGATGATTCAGAGCAATATTTTTAGGATTTTCCAGGATGGCGTCGCCGAAGGTTGGAGCTCCCAGTTGAGTTGCAAGAAAAACCCATAGCGCCACAAGATCCTCGTAGGAGAAAACCGCAGAGGTAGAAAACCCTATCCAGCCGAAGGGAGTTGTTGATGTGGATGTGATCACATCACCTATCATTGAACTAGTTAGTCCAACAGTTGTCGAAGAGAAGGAACCAGACACTGAGCAATTGGATGTTGATTGAAGGGTCGAAGAACAAAACTCGACAACAAAACAAAACCATACACAACAGTGGGGTTTGGGAGCACCGTAGTAGAAGAACAGGGAAGATGATGAGAGAACATAATCATATGAGCCTAGGGCACAAGCTGAAGAAGTGAATCAACCTATCGTAGAGACAGAGCCACGGTCAAAAGAACAAGTACAGGTCAAGGATGTCACAGGCCAATAGAATTCTGATGCAGAGGAAGAAGAGGATGCACACCAGGGAGCAGGGCCATCCACACCAACATAAAATTCTAAGGGAAAACAACCAATACAGATATCATCGCACAAACAGATAGAAGTTACACTGACACTATCGTGCATACCCAAAGGAGTCACGATCCTTCTTAGAATTCTAGGATGTGTGGATAAATTGAAGTACACAGACCATGACATTGCAGACATGGAAAAGTTCCATGATTTTACGCTGCAGGTATATATGGAAAGCAAAGGTACATGACCGAAAGGAGATCCAATATTAGAGCGAAAGCAATGGATCACAGGGTTATATAATACGGGGATAATTAACTTGTTATAAATTCCTCATTTTGGATAGGGTAAAGATGTAAAAAATTGCGTCAAACAATTATTGGCATTGGTGCATGGAGGTATTATGTGGATGGAAAAACCAGTGTCAATAGAGGTAGATTTGATTGCACAAATTACAAGTCTGCAAACATATGGAGAGAATCCTGAACAATATTTGAATGACAAAACTAAGGAGAAGGCTCTGGAAGAAGAGATGAAGAAGAAGTATAGTATTGACAGGGGTCAAGAGGACTGATAATCAACAGGATCAGCGAACTTGTGACAAGATTGGAAACTAAGTTGATGGTGTGTAAACTTGTGAGGAAGTGTCGCAAGGAATAAGCACCAACATGATTCATAGCAACGGTTGCGCAGTGCACAAAAGGAAGACTACTTAGTTGGGCCCCATACTTGTTGAATTTATTTTTGGATGACTAAAAATATGCACAAGAATTAGGAACAAAGTTCCATTATTCATGGTTGATCATACTCATAACATTGGTGGGTTGGGGAGAACCCAAATACAACAGATTTTATCCAAGGCTGGGAAAGTGTCATGCAGCAAAGTATGTAACATTGTGTCACACCTCAGATGCAAAAGAAAGGAAGGATACTTCTAGTATCTTTGTTATGTATTTTGGTGAGATGCAGGAAAAGGTGGCTGATACATGGAGGATACCACCAGAAGTGGTATAATAATATAAAAACATAACCAATCTTCATGTGTCAAGACATGACATGTGGATCTAGGCCAAGAGGGATCCCAAGAAGAATTGGCTACATATGAGGTATTGTGTGACTCGAGAGGAAGTCCAATGGGCCATGAAAGATTGGTCGAATGAATGGAAAGTACTAGTAGTTTCCAAGAAGGGATCAAAGGGTAAGAAACTAGTAGAAGTTGGCACATCATAGAAATAAAATAGTCCAACAACAAATACAAGGAATGTTATAGAGTGTGTGAAAGAAATAGGAGGGAGCACAACAACTAGAAAACCAATACAAAATAATCCCTCGGCGTAGGATAAGGATCACGTCGAAGTAACCAATGGAGGAGGAAAGAAGGATAAGAATGTTCTCGCGCATGAGGAACTAGGAGGAGGATATGCCCCAAACATGGACATAATAGTGATTGCAACACAACAGGCACTCTACCGATGAAGAGGACAATGTTACAAGAAGAATACCAGAGAAAGAAGATTAAGGTTCACAAGAGCATCCCTGATTTGAAATTGACAGAAGATGATGCATACTTCATTGCCAAAAATGTGCAAGACCATGCAACAGAGGCTTGGTACGATGTCGAAAAGAAGCGAGAGGAGATCATCCAGAAACTGACAGAAGTTAAGGACACATTGGAACAACTACAATTTAATACAACACAAAAGAAGGACCATGCACAACCACAACAGGCTTCTCAGAAAATGAAAGTTCTAGCGTAGGAGATGATCCATATTATAGTGTCAGGTAGTGAAATTGTTTGTGTTACTCAAGACATGTTGCATATGGATGAGGAGACAACACATAAATAGTTGAAGGACATTGACCACCTGGACTTGTCATTTCCCAATGTCCCAACCAAAGCGTTATATAAAATTCAAGTTAACGTCGCGCAAGAAATTCAATCAAGGGCATGCGCAGATGCAAAAAATTTACAAGCAGCTAAGGCATTAATTGACACATTGAATATAACAATCATTCAGGTGCACGTTGAGAGGGAGGAAGAGAAACAACACATTGGTCGGATAGAGCAGCGCGTAGAAGAAGTATTTGAGACAATCCCAGATAGTCTGCATGAAGGACATAAGTTAAAAACATAAGAGAATATGGAAAAGATCGTGCAAGCCATGGAAAAATACAGAAGCCACATCACATACTTTATGCCACTCTTAAAACCAAGCATGTCACAAGAAGTTAGATCACATAGAGAAAAGGAGGTGGAAGGGACATGGAGAACATTGCGCAAAACATCAAGGAAGTCATAGAGTTATACAATAGAAGCGCACAATTATGGACAAGTCTACAAGAGGATGAAAAGATTCAGGAGTTGGGAAAAAAGGAAGAAGGAGTAAACACTGTCGCATGGGATTTGAGAAACAATCAGAAGGAAACGACAATACATGATAGGTTGAGGAGCACGCAAGATTTGAAAAACTTGCAGGCAAAATTGAAGAATGTACAAGAAAATAAGCAGTTGAGGTAGGCTCAATTGGATCCACTACAAGAAGGGGCAGAGCAGGTGTTGACATAGATTGATGAAACCAAGGGTTATATAGAGAAGGTTGGAGTGGAAAGTGAAGAAATGTTGAAGGAACATATCATATCTCAGACTGTGGAGTCTGTTGTAGAGAAGAGCGCACAAGTCAAAACCAGAATTGAAGATATTTCAAGAAATTTCCACGAGCTAAAGAAGCTAGTGTGCGAAGAAAACACCACTTGAGTGGCTCGGGACGAGCCACGAGTGAGTGTTGGGAGCCTATTGGCGCAAGCTATTTTGGGGAAAAGTGCAATAATTTTGGAAGACAGCTAGAATTGGGACTAGAATAGGAGCGTGTTCCAGAAGATAAGGAAAAGCAACACGCCAGAAGGCAGGAAAAGAAGCGTGCCAGAGAATAAGGAAAAATAGCGCGAGGAAGAGGAAAGTCAAAGTAGAAAGAAGGACAATGCGACAAGGAAACGGTTAAATTGTGGACCAGTTGCGCAAGAGGTTACAATGTGGAAAAACCTAATCCACTTAGGGTTAGGGTTTTGGTCATTGATTGTAAAGGGTTTAACCCACTTTTTGTAGTATAAATATGTATTGTGAGATCCGAGGAGATCCATTTTTGGTATGTGGGTTATGAGTCGCAGTTACTAGTATCAAGTAGTTGAGTTGAAATTCTTTTGGAGATCTTAGAGTCAGTTTTGGAGAGTTTTTGCAGAGTTATGGATTGTAACTGAGGGTCAGGTCGCACGTTGTGGAGCTTACTGCGACATTGGTCATCTTCACCAACTTATTATGTAATGCACGCAGTGAAATGATTTGATGAAGATGAATAAAGAAGGAGATAATTCCAAATCTTTGTTGATGTATCCCAAGGGGGGTGAACCACGGTAAAACACTATGTATTTATGTGGAATGTCTCTTTTATGTGTTGCAATGATTTAGGATGAATGAATGAATGAATCTAACAATAGTAAAATGCAATGCACACTAGATTAGTTCTTATATTTACTATAGAATGAGTGGTCATGAAGGAATATGGTTATAGAATGGTAGATCTAATATATGTTGAAGTAAGAAAGTATGTATAACATCCCCACAAACACCATCCCTTCCACTACTGCAGAAATCTGGATCATGTAGTCACCCATAAGCCATCTTGGGTGAGACTTCATTGTGCACTTTGTGTGTAGTGTTTCCTTTTGGTCTCCAGAAGGGTCGATGGTTTGCAGGGTTTTGTTGGAAACCTAAAGTAGAGCCCAGGTCAACCCAAACATTCCAACATTAGGATGGCTACAAACTAATCCGATCTTGGAAACCCACCATTCATCATCTTGATCATTAAGAATCCTTCGACCTCTCTCATCTCCTCCCTTGCCTTCCCTCTTTTCTCTTGCTCCTCGGTATCTTGTAACTTCTCTCAATCACCGTGAGAGCCTTCTGTCTTCTCCCTCTATTTTTTTWWTTTTTTTCACATCGTTCTTCATCTACTAATCTGCTCTACCCTCTTGTCCTCCCTTCAATTTTCTAATTCCTCCACCGTCCTCTCCATTTTCATCCTTATCTCTCTACCATTTCAGGCTAATTTACAMGACAAATTTAACTTAATTGCTTTCTTAATCCCTTGATATATACCCCCTTCTCCTCATTTATGTACTATATGCATATCTCTCTCTAGCTTATGATTATCTTACCTTTATCATCACCCTTTTTACAATAATGCATCCTAATACATTACAATGATACTTCATCATACTATATCATTAGAAAACATTATTATATGATAGTACCATAATACATTATGTTCATTATCTTTGACTATTGACACCTTCATATATAATCTACCTCTGGCGTGTCTTTGTGCTATATCATCAATACTTTCTGCTCTTCATTTTTAACTATCTATTTCTCCATCATTTATCTCTTACATGTTTTTCCCTATATCATCATCTTTATCCTTAAATAAGACCTCCTTTTTCTTATTAGTTTATCTAACAATCTAATTATCTTTAACATTTCAACTTAATCCCCCACTTTTTAACCTTTTCTTCACTAATTGTATTACATCTCAATTATTATATTTCATTATCCCTCCTTACCATATTGGTTTCCCTTTCCTTATTATTCTTATATCTTGATATATTTATGTATCTAAACACATTACTATAATATCCTTTCCTTATTATTCTTATATCTTGATATATTTTTGTATATAAACATATTACTATAATACACCTTACATTAATTTATTATATTACACTTGGATCATATTTAACAGATAAATTTACATCTTCTTTTTCCCCATTTTCTAGTTACCTAACCCTAAATCTTTATCATTAAACAAATTAATTTTTAATCTTCCTTACTACTATTAAATATTATTAAACATTTGACATTATTAAATATTATAAGATTGTAATTTCAATGGACACTTTGATCGTCATCATTAATTTCTATCCAGTGACCATCTTCACTCTCGCATATTTATTTTATATATCGGCATTCTTTAACCTACATCTGAGCTTTGTGGTTGTCCATAATGATGGGTGGAATATCCACTCAAAACGTTGGGCATTTCTAAACCAAGTACATAGTCATTATCCATAAACAATCTCAACAATAGACAAATTTTGTTTTAAGGAACAAAATTCTTCAACAACATTCTTGTAGTGGCAAACATTTTCTACTTAAATCTCTAAAACATTTGTTAAATTAAAAATAGAAAAATATTACATTAAACTAAAATTCTAATTTCCTTTTACAAACCTACTTATAAGAGGTATTCATTGGAATGATTTACTTTGATTTGAATTCTGGTTATGAATTACGAATACCCTCATCGACAGAATTTAATTAGATTATTTTTCATTATAAAAAGGCTTTATCAAAGTTGTCATTTATCTTCATTCTTATATATTTAGGCAATACAAACTATATCAAAATTAACCTTATGACTAAAATAAGTGGTCTAAAACTATATCAAAATTAACCTTGTGGCTAAAATAAGTGGCCTAAAACTATATCAAAATTAACCTTATGGCTAAAATAAATGACATATATTAAGAGGTGTCAAAATTATAGAATAATGTATTCTTATGAAGCAACTTTAGCCCTTGATATCTTAGTCATGGGAGAAGCCTCCACAAAGAAGGCTAAGATCGATATGTAAGTCATAGAATTTGTTTTCAATACATCTTAAAATAATTAACAAAGTCATATTTAACAATTACATATGATAACTAATGGTTGAATATGATGGATGCGGAATTATTTGGAGAGGATGAAGCCATAGTGAATTATATTAATATTTTAAATTTTGTTTTTAAACTATCTAATTGTATTATTAAAGTATGGACAAAGTTACATAGTTAAAATTACAAAATATTTATTGTTTGTCATTTTTTCAAGAGGCTTGAGTGGCAGTAATCATACTAAGCATTTGAACTAAGTTTAATATTTTCCATTTTCCAAAAGATGGTTAAAACAAGAGTTTTGATGTTTATATATTCGAGTGGAGAGAGTCAAAAGCCTTGAAGGTAGATTACAAAATGTATACATAGAAAACAGGAGAAGAAATTATCTCGTAGAATTTACTGGAGGAGGGGTTGTATGAGCTTCTGCCTCCTGGTGATTGTCCTCATCATGTTCAGTAAATTGAATTCCTATGTGTGCTACTATAATTGTAAGCTTATTGTCCATGGTCTTATTTTGTAACTAGAGATATTCTGATTGCATCAGAAGGTCATTAGGAACCACTTGCTTGTCTATGATGGTTGGACATAGGGTCTTCACTTAGTGAGCTTGTGACATAGCACCTTATAGGGTCTTCACTTAGTGAGCTTGTGACATAGCACCTTTGATCATGATATTAAATAATACCCCTTATTTCAATAGATATTGATAACACTAAAATTTTTGTTGAACTCCTCCCAAGACATCTCTCCTAAAAGAAAACTTTATTCTTACTAGATACCTCCATTTTTATACTCCCCAATACTCTATAAAACCCTCATAGTCTCTACATCTCCTACATACAATATATTGACTTTTATTTCTTTTCAAGTAATTTAAAACCCCTTTGTGAATGAATATGATAAGATATTATCAACAAAGTGAAGCCTATATGAACTCAAATTAAAATGAATTTTATATACCAATAAAACTCAATCGTTCTTAAATACTTTGTTTCTCTTGATCTATTCGACCCAGTATTTGGTATCCAAGCCTGCGATTCTGCTTCAATTTCAAGGTTAGGAGTATTTTTTCTTACTTGACGAGCATCATCATCCATCTCCTCCAAGGCCTCTCGGGTTGGAGAAGGATTGTGGGTATGGTACATTTCGATAGTAAGGATGGCATCCTGGCAAGTTCTTGGGACAGGTAGGCACGTAGAGGAGCAACAACCTTTGTTACTAACATGGCCTCTTACCATCATGAATTCAGTGGGAGAGTGAATGAAATAAATGAGAAGCGTTCCAAATTTTATGGACAAAGTACCATGGACTCTATGAAATCTAATCGCAAAGCAAGCCCTAATTATCCATTTGTCTTTGTTGTTGAAAGGATAAGAATGGGCGATCGAAGAGCGACGCAACAAATATAATCTTGAGGAAAAAATTTCGAAGGAAGGAAAATGAATTGTAGTCGTACCTTCAACATAAAGTCTTAAAACCTTTATGTTTAAATTTTAACATAAAGTCTTAAGAACAAAGGTTTGATTAAGGTGTACTATGAAGACCTTTATGTTTAAATTTAAACCAATGTGCAACCTAGATTTTAACTCAAATAGAGTGGATTTTATTGGAATCCAATTATCCAATAGAAAAATTGATCACTTAGTATTTGTCTCATTCAAGTTTCATCTTCGTTGAGACCATGATTGGTTAAAAAAAAAAGCCCTTTCATTTGCCCAATTTGTATCGTTAGTGTAAACAACTTTATCTACATTTTCTAACAATGTGAGCAATGTATTTTTGTGAAAGGTGTTTGGTTTCTTTTTTAGTATTTTGATATAGACACATCTAAGAACTAAACTTGAGTTGATTACATACAAAGGGTTTCTTTTATTTAACAATTTAGATGTTTTTATTTTGTTTTATTTGGAAGAGTCTAAATCTTATTTTAACATTAAAGAAATATCATTGGTTACTTTTGAACATCTTCTCTAAATATAGGTTACAGATAAAATTTAAAATCAAGATTTAGAACAATCTTAACATGAAAACAAGTATGTTGACAATCTAACACTTAAGACACCTTTCATTTCATTGGTTACTTTTGAACATTTTCCTCTTTAAACATAGGTCACAGATAAAATTTAGAATGAAGATTTAGAAGAATCTTAAGATGAAAACAAGCATGTTTACAATCTACTTAAGACACCTTTCTAAATTCTATTTTCCTCTCTAGTCAAGGTTCGAAAATAAAATTTGGGCTTAAGTGGAAAGAGCAATTAAAAATGAAAAAGGTGAAAATGTTTATAACATGGCTCTTAGAATTCAATTGGGTTTATCCCGAGTGGTTTGTGCTCATGGGTGTTTTCCCCTCCACCCGGGTTCAATTCTTGCAAGTGACATGTTGAGCTCTTAAATGAGCAAGTTATCAAAAAACCCTCGGCTTTCTACAAAATCTGGTTTCCCCAGGTACCATCCTCAAAATGAGGGGAAGTGCTTGGTGGGTTTCCCCAGGCTCTATTCCAAAGTAACAAAAAAAAACACATGGCTCTTAGAAGCATTTCAACAAACTATTTGCAATGTTCATTGCAATTCATCCTGTATTAGAAAAGGTTAAGCTTAAATAATGACTTTCAATCTAAAAATTCAACAGAACTTCATTGTTGCCTATTGAAACTTCCTCTCCCCCAATTAAAGATGCATCAACATTCAATTGGCAAAGGGGTGGGAAATTAATCAAGTTTATTAATTTTGGGCACCTAAAAAATAATTTTTATTTATCGAAAGGACGACTCATGTAGTGAAACTTGATAGATAAAAAAACAAAAAACTTGTTCTACGGCGAGGCAAGAGGAAACGCCTAGGAAAACAAATGGACAAACCTGTATGCAGATGGGCACACATTGGAAAGAAGCAGGCATATGCATTTCACCAGAAAGGAAGGGAAACGCTCAACTATGGATAACTACCATAGATTAAATGAGGCCTAAGAATTAAGGCGCTTTGATACTATTGTTGGAACGTGAAAAATAGAATAAGTGTGAATTGCATTTTATTAATGATATGATACATGCATATATACATGATGTGACCTCTGGACTCATCATCCAAGGTCTCTTGGACTCCTAACAACCGTTACATGAACTTGACTCTTCACATTCTATGAATTTTGTAACCCTAACGGATTATGTTTCCAACAATTCAACCCTTAAATTCTTCACTACAATTAGTTTTTTGCAATGACTACATCGTGTGCCCCCTTGGGCCCTTGTTGTTGAGTAAGAGAAATATCATACAATATGATTTTCTTTTTCTTGTGTCAAAGCTTCATAAGTTTCTTTTGCACATTAATATTAATCGTATGAACTAAGTCCATATAAGGATATCTAAGAATAATATCCACATCATCCATATCTATAACATGAAAACTGGAATGCAAAAAATATTTATCGATATTAACCTTCAAAATTTTAAATTTTTTAAAATTATCACCTCAACTTCTGTGCTTTGAATATGTTTTGCGAGGATCTACAATATTTTAGCCAAGTAAAGTTGATGAACCTATACTTGATGCTAGGGTTTATAGAAATAATAATATTTTCCTATTGAAGACATCTGTGAACTTGTGATAAAAAAAATTCACTTAACAATAAACCCTCGGTGCTCGTTGTATCGTACTTCATGGAATGAGACCACCTATCAAAAATACTTGTGTTTATTATTCATTTGAAATGCTTGAAATCTTCTCCACATTAAGCCATTTTCCCTGTCTAGCGCCATCATCCTTTATATTAATGCCTAATTTGTATCTCCAACATGTGGGAGATTCATTTTTTCTCCATTTTTTGTATTCTCCAAGATTAGGACCATCATATTTTCCTCAATATTAATGCCTAATTTGTATCTCCAACAAGTGGGAGATTCAGTTTTCCACGGATTTGTGTATTCTCCAATACTAGAACCATCATATTTTCCTGTAAAATAAATCTTTCTTGGGATATAAATAAATAAATAAAAACTCGTGACTAAAACTAGGGTTTTGAAATAATCACTTACTTTTCAATGGATCTCATTTGTGTGGCTAGGGTTTTGGCACGACAAAATTCAAATGGTCACAACTCCATCAATATTGAACAAAATCTCTATTATGACCTCAATTCATAAATTTCATGGCCATTATGCTTCTAATCACACTGGTCCTATTGAAATCCGGTGTAAACACATAAATATAAATGCACCACAAGAATTTCTCAAGAGGGTTTTGAGTCCCAAATTAAAAGAGTTGTAACGTATACGATACTACTCAAAATCACTATTATGACCCCAAATATGGAATGGCATAGTCAATATTCCTCTATTGGCACTATTACTACTACAATATGGTTAATAAACAAAAAGATAATCGTGCCAAGAGAATTTCTCATAAGGATTTTGAGGCCCCAACTTAAAACAAGTATAACTTCCACCATACTTCTGTGATTTTCTATTATGATCCTAATTCGAAAATGTCACAACCACATTGCTTCAACTAGAATTGGTCTAGCTATAATATGGGTAGTCTATCAAAATATATCTACTCTGGAATACTCACGGTCATCACTGAAAAAAATACCCTAGAATCAATAATTTTAAATCAATGATATCTTCACTTCTCGGACTCCAATTTGAACATTGTTTTTTTTAATTGGGTCATTTTTGGAGAGGAACTCAACTATGTTATTTGTTTCTTCATATTTTGCACAAAAATATTCAAAAATGGATTTGAATGTTGTGGCCCTATTTTTCCCTTGAAAGTCTACACCCAAAAATATTTTCCATTTTTATCCAAGAAAGAGCTCTAATACCACTCGTAATGAACCTTGATAGACAAATTACAAAAAATCTCAACTTCAAAAATAACCAAATACATCCACACAATAATGTAGAGAGAAGCATCACTCCATGGATAACACCTTCTTGCAAAGGTTTTTGTGGAACCTCCCCGAAAAATTATTCCCTTAGTTGTAAATAGCGGAGGTTGTTAGTGGAGGTGAGCAACTGGAGGTTTTTGCAGAGGTTTTTTTTTTGTAGGCCTTTATGGAACATATGCACCAGTGCACATTCAAAAACTACCACATCAATGCTTAAATATTCAAATGTGTCATTGTTCATAGCGGAGGCGGCTCGCGAGAGGTTTTGTAGAGGTTTTTTTTAATCGATGTGCCTTTAAGATATCGACGCACCAAAACTTTCATGAACAATGACACCCCGGTGCATCCATGTTCATGTAGCACCACCATACTTTATAATAAAATTACATGCATGGAATAAATTTCACAGGTGTCGTTGAACATCACACACTGGGGTGCCTACTTGTCTAAAGGCACATCGAGGTAAGGTAAATAAAAAAAATTATCAAACCAATTTTCATTGTTACAGTGCATCTAGTAATTTCAAACTCTCAAGCAAGCACTGGTGCTCACCTTTTTTCCTAAGACTCCCTATTTCTAGTGCTCTACACCGATTTGGATAACTCCATTGTTAGATTGCACATATTTCCAAATTTTGGAAATTACCAAAAAAATTCATTTCCTCTCAACAGTGAAACCATGCCTCCTTGGGACAGAATATAGCAGGTAAATTATTTATTACTTTCCTATTTGCATTTTCATCCAATCAAAATTAAAATTTATCTTGAAATTGGAAAAAAAATTCAATTTTGCACGGTGCACCTGAATGGTTCAGCTCGCCCCGAAGCAGTGGGAACTGTGTTAAATATACAACGAGAACAGTTGACCATGCGTCGATGTATGGCCGCACCAGTTTCATTCAAGTTGGCTCACCATGAAAAATACCAAAAAACAAAGTGGTGTGTCCTTCATAATTCCCCGACATCGACACAAACTAGGATTATACCTGCACCAGTGCATTACATTTCATTAACCACATTGCTATTTCAATTATATATAATAGTTAACCTAGTGGCTCACTAATTTTAATCAATCTCCTCAAGGCATACCCAAAACATAATGCCACAATGAGCACCTTCGTCGGTGCGTCTGTATATGTCTACATTGGCGTCATTCAAGCTAGCGCACCACGATAAATTACCAAAAAAACAAAGTGGTACATCCTTCAAAATGCCTCGACACCAACACAAAATGGGCTTATGATCGTACCGGTGCGTTACACTTCATTAACCGCACCATTATCTCAATGATTTATAAAAGTTAACCTAGTGGTGCACCAAGTTTAAGAAATCGCCTCGAGGCATACTCAAAACATAACACCTAGGAGAGCCAATGTTTAAACACACCACCATAGTTTATAATAAAATTATATACATCAAATAAATCGCACCGGTGTCGTTGCATATTACACCCTGATGTGCCTAAATGTCCCAAAGTGCACCAAAGTAGGGTAAATTAAAAATAAATTGCTAAACCGATTTTTATTGTTATAATGCATCCCATGCTTCCAAACTCTCAAGAAAGCATTGGTGCTCACATTTCTTCCTAAGACACCTTGTTTCTGGTGCTCTACACCAACTTATATATTTCCATTGGAAGATTCCACATGTTTCCAAATTTTCATTTCATCTCAATGGTGCAACCATGCCTCCTCAGGGTAGAAGATACCAAGCAAATTATTTGTTACCTTCCTATTTGCATTTTCATCCATTCAAAATTACAATTTAGTTTGAAATTTACAATTTTTTTCATTTTTTTTTAATTTTGTGTGGTGTGCCTAAACAGTTTGGCTCACCCCGATGTGGTGCATGTTGTGTTAAATACACAATGAGCATTTTTTTCGATGCACTAAATACATGTATGCACTGATGTAGTTCCCTAAGGCACACCACGATCAATTATTAGAAACAATGTGGTGTGTCCTTCGGAATGCTCCGAAACCAGGGCACAATGGGCTTCTACCCACATCGGCACATTTCACTTCATTAAATGCACCACTAGTTCAACGATATATAAAATTTAACCTAGAAGTGCATCAATTCTAACCAACAACACCGGAGCATACCGAAAAAATAACGGCCTGGCACGTCAATGTTCAAATGCAATGCCATATTTTATAAAACAATTACACACAGTGAATAAATCACTTTGGTGTTGTTTAACATTACACACCACTATACTTCACTCAACTAATGACACTACTAACATAATGATTTATAAAATTTAACATAACAGTGCAACCATTGTAATCCAATGCACTGGTAATGTATACAAAAAGACACCGGGACATATATTGCTTGATTTTTCATAGCAGGGCATCTCATTAGATGCTTTGTTTCGAGTGCTCTATATTTTACAATGCAATGCGTCCTTTGGAACTCCATGAAATCAATGTACAATAGGATTCTACCCGCACCAATACATTTCACTTCACTAACCGCATCGCTAGCTCAACAATATATGAAAATTTAACCTAACGGTGCACAAAATTTACCCAACCGCACCGATCTAAACTAGACACATAACACATCGGCACGTCAATGTTCAAATGCACCACCATATTTTATAAAAATAATACACACCGAATAAATCACACCAGTGCCATTTAACATTACTCATCAATACACTTCACTTAACTAAGGGCATCACTAACATAACAATTTATAAAATTTAACATAGTAGTGCAACCATTGTAATCCAACACTGGTACTCTCTACAGAAATGTATCGGCACATATATTGCTCAAATTTTCATAGTGGGGTGTCTCATTGTACGCCTTGTTCTCGGTGCTCTATCCTTTACAATGCATCGATCTACAAAATGTCGGTACTCCAATATCACAGTAGTGTCGGTGCATTAATAGTAACCCATCACATTGCTTCAACTACGATATTGAACTTTATCTTAGTGGTGCCCATCATTCCACCAAACACATCAATTTCCTAAAGATAGCATCACCGGTAGACAACATGTCGGTGCTTTGTTAGACATGGTGCACCGGTGCATTAGGTTTAACAAAGGGCACCCTGAATTTGTGTGTTACAAATTTTAGTGTTGCGGTGCATCTTTGTTAACCAGAGGAAGCGGTACTGCTAAAAGCACTTTGTCAGTGTAGATGTTTCTATGAGATGCACCGCTTAATGGTGTTTTTGTTTTGTGATAGCGCATCGACCGCAGGTCATATGAACTGTTGGGGTAACACCAATTTATCTTAAATATTTCTTTGCAAATTAAAATTAATTTTCATTTTTTTTAAATACACGCCAATTATATATATCTGTGTGTGTGTGTGTGTTTTATAATTTCAAATTATTTTATCTTTACATGTGTTCCTAACAATATTTGTATGTGAATCAGAGACAACAACGATGAGCGTAGGAGGAGGGGTGGCAGTTGCTCGAGACATATAATTTTGTGCGTGGGTGGGAGGCCAGGGAGAGGGATAGGGAGGCTTTCCCTTGCCCTATTTCATAGCATAATCATGACCTTTTGATGGATATTAGCCTCTTGAAGTTTTGTTAGGAGGGTAGATCCCTTAGGGGGGAATCTGCATTGTTATAGTAGTTGATCTGTCGATGGGATCATGGGAGATAAGGGTTCAGGGTCGGTTCAGATATGTGGTATCATCCCATGGAGGAGGATGTGTATTTTATCACTAGATTGTTTAGGAAGGGGGTGTATTTTCCCCATTTTGTTGCGCTATCACCTGGTGTTACAAGAGAGACCCAGTTGGCATATGTGCAGAGATATGTCGATCCGGATATTACTTCAGCTTTGGAGTTCCAAGTTAAAGGTGGTCAGTTGCGGATAGGTGCATCTGAGAGAGAGGATGTTAGGTGCCTATTTTATATTCTCTCGTCATTGTCACAATATAGCTCTAACGGGCAGTGCATTATTTTCCCTATGGTGTATTATGTAGATATCTTATTGTAGGAGCCTCGATTGATTAGGTGGGTGGATGTTTTTTTGAGACAGTTTTGTCATGCATTAGATCATTGTCGCTCTATTTTTTCTGGGACGTGATTCTTCCCATTTGCGTTTGATTTGTATACACTATTTTTTGAGAGGATTCATTCCACTCAGTCAGTGGTACCCCACTTTCCTGATAGGCCTATGTTTTATGCGCGTATGCGGATGTGGGGGCAGTTGATGCCCAAGAGGGGCCAGTTCGAGTATCTCATTATTTCGATGGGAAGGTTGGTTATTGATTTATTGTCTAGCGAGGATGATAATTTCCTCGATAGTTTAGAGTACCCGTATGCAAGGATAGATTGGAGAGGATGTCCAAACATTTTATTTACAACAGAAGAACCAGTAGATGAGAGAGGTAATATTATTGTTATTTTTTTATCAATCAATTTGCATATTTTAATGTCTTATTTAATGCACATGTAATTTATCGTAACATTTTGCTTCAATTTTATTATAATTATTATTTATTGTTTTGTAAATGTTGGCACATATGTTGGGGATATGCCTCCCCAACATGAGAATGGGGTGATGGAGGAGGGAGAGGAGTAACATCTAGTAGTATATATACCCCACATGCCATGCAGTATGAATTCGAGAGTTCGACTAGAGGTGGTAGATGAGCTATGTCATGTCATGACTAGTCATGGAGTGGTACATGCACCCCCTAGAGACATATTACGAGTAGAGGCGCTCTCTACTACAAGGAGGTGTTTTCATCGTGACACGATGATGTTGATGTGTCATATTGTTGGTGCGGTCAACCTCATCAATATGTTGAGGGTTGGTGCTCATTATCACACTACATCTAGCTCATAAGCAAAGCCTTCCACATCCTCTACTCCACTCGTGCTCCTTATTCTCCTCCACATGAGTTGGTTGCAGCATCTATCGATTGTCAATCCGCATTTGATCGTCCTCCTCCTCCTCTTGTTTCCCCTCCACATGTGTCAGAACCTGTATCCATGTGTGATCATCCTCCTCCGACTCTTTCTCTTCTTATGTCACCATCCATCAATCATTGTCTTTTTCCTAGTCCACATATGTCATCCTCCACCAATCCCCCTCTTCCTCCTCTTCCTCCACATGTGTTACAAGCTTCTAATGCTTTGGACACTATGATCACATCGGGTACTATTGATGTACATATTCATGATATAAAGACATTTGATAGTGCACTTATGTCGACATTTTCTTCTAAGATAATTGTTCTTGATAGACACTCTACCTCTTGTAACAGAGACATTGATGCACCTAGCTCTGGTGGTGGACCTAGATTGTAGTGGTTGATTGAAATTTATACTAATTGTTTTATATTTTACTGGAGATCTATATATGACATGTTTATTGCAAATTTTGTTGAGATGTATGTTTGACATGTATATTCATGTGTATATCACTCATGTATATTATGTTTTTCATATAATGTTGTGGTTTTTGTTGTTGTTACTTGATTTATAAAATGTAATATGAGTATGCTAAAGAAAAACATTGGTAATTATTTATCTATTTTTAAGTGAAATTTGATATGTATCACTCATTTAAATTTATAGTTGTGATATAATGTTTAGCTTTACTTTTATGAAAGCACTTAATTTGGATTGTGATTGCAAAAAGTTATAACCATTAATGCCATATAATATTTAACTGTTGTTCAAGGTGAATTGTTTGTTGTCCAACAAGATACACTATGTTGATTAAACATGTTTAGAAAAAAAAATACTTAAATATGATGAGTGAAATGATTTGAATATTTATATATTTTTCATATATTATAGTAATAACATTATAACATAATTATTCATTAATAATAACGTTATTTTTTTAGTTTTTATTGCTCAAAGATTACAATACAAATTTATAATATAATTGTTTACTAAAATAACAATGATTATATTTTATTAATATTTAATTTTTCCAAAGATTTTATTAATTTATATTATCCAACTATTATAATATATGGAATTTATTCAATTAAATTTAAAATAATAAATATAGAGAATAATAATACATTTGGGTCTATACACTTTCAATGAAATGGTTTCACAATGTTTTACTCTAATACAAATATTATGAATCTTTTATTAAAAAATAATATCACCCAACATTTTATAATTAGTATTTTAAGAATTAGTAAAATTGACAAAGGATTCTATACTTTTTAGATAAGTGTGGATCATTAAAAATTTCCTTAATTCTGACTAGGCTCTAGAAAAAGACTCTTTTATAATTTCCATGTCCTTATATTGACACTTATTTCAAGTAGAATGTGAGAAGATTTTTTTTTGTGTATGAATAAAAAGAGGGAAAATCTTATTAAAACTTTTCCAATACAAAAATCCACATGGCAATGGTCTGTCAGTTGTTCCGCCAAATTAGCAGAAACTGGAACAGATGGCAGACTGTGATGTCATTATCAAAATTTTCAACCGCCATCTACCCTGCTAAACGAAAACCAGGGAAGCTAGCGGATTTGATTATGTGCACCATTATGCTAAGCAACCATGAAAATTAAACTGGAAATTAACAATCAAACTGTAAAACATGGACATGAATATGAAATTGAAACTGCGTTGTAGCAGCGCAAGGAACCGAATTGATAGCCAAGCAATTGAGTTACACATTTTCATTTGAGGTTGCGTCGCTCAGGTCATCGCTGAGGGGGTCATTCCTAGGCTAAAGCACAAATGGATGGCGCAAGTCGGACATCTCTGGGTTGTTGGTGCATTCGAGTACGCCTCATACAACATGTCAATTCTCTAATGCATGAGGGTGTCACGGTGAATTTGATCTTGCATATGGCTTCTGAGTTCAAACATGAGCGCGAGCTGCTCCGGATGGAAGAAGGGCAGTGGATCCTAGCAGAAATCCAGGATTGTTGTGAGTGGTGTTGGCGTCAGTATTGGGCCACCCTCCACCTCCAAACCACAGACTGTCGCCGCCTCACTTGAATCCTCCTATGCAACTTTCTTGTCCTTCATTGTCCTGAGCCTCTTCTCCATCCCGTGCTCCTCCACTGCCTCCGCCTTGCCTGAATCTTTGAATTGCATGGTGTCCTTGGGGTTGAGGTGGAGTAATTACACGGGGAACTCCTCCTCTATTATCCAATTGTTTTCTTCCCTAGCCTCCCTCTCGGGATGGAAGGTGTCTGGAGCACTAGTGCATGTTGGAAATTGGTTCGGGGCTGCCAATTGTCTGGAACAATGAATAAAGGGATTTCGGAGGGAGCTGAATTGGTTCTTCTGGAATCACCTCCTCCACATACGCCATTGGCAGCGTCTTGGCCTTATCCATGCGCTGAGTGTGGGCTATGGATAAGGCTCGCTCCAGCTGTTGTACCCTCATCTGTCTAGCGGTGAGACTATGCCAGGAAGGGCCGTGGCCCGGCCTGCCTCTTTCCCTTGGCATGGAGTAGCAAGGGAGGGTGCCACTGAGCAAGGTGAGAGTGATGGAATCCCTCTAGTAGTTTCACCAGTGTTCAGAGCTTCCTGGCTGGTGGAATTCCAAGGTGAAATGTCTCCATTCTCTGCTTCGTTGGATAATAACATAGAGGTTCAACATGACCACTGCATCAAACGTCCCCCATCCACTATATTTCATGACCGCCATTTTGCTCGCATGAGGGAACTGTCCTTCGTTTCTTGACGGGCAGTTGTGGCTTCCTCCCATTTAATGTTGAGGGGAGAGGAGCTGACCTGCCATATTAATGGTTGGGGTCTGGGCTAGGCTACATGGATGCCCTATGCTGTGTGGCACCCCATCCAGGGAGAATGTGAGAAAAATTATTAATATAAGTTTATATGATTATAAAACTAAAGGATGAAGTGGAATAGGTGAATGTCATGATAGTTGCACCAGTTAAGGTGGGGAATGCCATCAAAATTGGTAATTCCAAGTACACCACAAGTACTGTAGATGTTTCACGAAGTTATTTTGTTGGAATTGTCCTTAGAAGTTCCATCAAAGTAAGTATATATTTATTTGAATTTTGATTTTCTCAAACAATAAAAATTTTGATGGTTGAATATTTTTTAATATATTCATTTTTCGTTAAATAAAATATAATTTAAAATGAATCTTCACTATTGTACACCACCAACTTTGTGATATCTCAATTAATTCTTTGTAATTCAAAGGTCAACATAAACATATTTTAATACAACACAACATAAATTTGATATAATAAACAATAAATATGACAATGAAAATATATCAAATCCAAATGTTGTGTGTGTATGTCTATTTAATGTATTTTCAATATGGTGGTTGTAAATGGTTGTTAAATTTTCATATCCAACATAATTATAAAATGAAGGGAAATAAAACATAATTGTCCATTATATATACCCATAATAAATGACACATCCACAATATAAATGTCCAAACAAATCATTTACATGAAATCAGTCGTTGTTGCCATCACCCTGATTATCTTCCTTGCTTGGCATTGTAACATTGTTGTTCTCAAAAAGATGTTTAAATCTCAGATCATGACTCATTACGAACCATCAATCCCCATCCAACACATCTAGGTAAAAAAACACTTGGTTGCAATGTTTTGGGAAAACATAAGGCTCCTTACTTTCAACCCACATTTTTTTTAGAGTTAACACATATTATCCCACTATCACGATATTCCTTTACATTTCTCTAGTCAAACGTATCCCACCACTTGCAACAAAAAACACATTGAAATGATGAGAAGTCCACTTGCATGATCTCTTTTATCTTTCCAATGTAACCTAACTTCCCCTCTATCAGGTTTTCATCGCAGTGTCTAGCACAACTAGATTGGTCGAAATTGACCTCCACTCCACAATCTTGTGTGATGTGGCCTAAATCAACATACTCAGTGCAAAAATGATGTCCATTCCCACATAGATGGGAATAAATGCACCTATAAAAATGCGAACAAAGGAATGTGTCATATGTCTAATAACTGAAGTATTAATAAAAACATAATACATGTTACAATTCAAATGTACAATATTATAAATAGAATGTTCTACTCAAAGAGGTTATTACAAAGTTTCCACACCCAATACCTATATTTAGTGCATCCATATCTTCTACATGTGGGTTACAACTGGACACCCCATATTTCTCTTGTATTTGGTCAGCCACCCAACTTTTGGGACATATTTTTGGCATATTTTATTTTAAATGATCAAGATAAGGCATGCATCTACCATTCAATTGTTTAAATTCTTTCATGTCAAGTCTATCCCATTTCTTTTTTTTTCTCTTCATACAGCGTGACCCATGGTCGTGTTGCCTCCACATTGTAAAGAACGAATTTATTGATGGCATCCACTTCAAAATTCGTTGATGTATACAAAAATTGAAAACGAATAGCATGAGATCAAATATATATTATCAACTTAAAGAATGAATTTATTTATGGCTTCAAAATTTCTAAATTTGTTGATGTATAAAATAATTTCAAACAAATAACATGGGATGAAAGATATATTATCAGCTTCAATGTAAACAATTTCTTTGTATTAAATTGACAAAATATAACTAACTTATTTTTTATCACGTTTCTTTTTCCGTTCGTTTGGAGTGGCTCCCCTTCCCTTTTGTCTTCATATTGATGGTTGTCTCAAACAATTACCCCTTCTATGTCGTTAATTTGCTTGATGTACTCACTAACATAATAGAACTACTCATATACTATATACCATTTTGCCATAGAGCCCTTCGGTTTTTCCCTTTGTCGAACAAACCCCTTCAATTTTTTCATGTAACTCTCTAAGAAGAATGTCCAACAACATGAGAACACCCCAACTAATTAAACCTCATCAGGTAAGTGAATTAGATGATGGACTTGCAAGTCGATAAAACTTGTGGGAAATTCCTTCTCAAACATACAAACAATCTCAACTATTTCTCGGTGCCACTGTGGAATGTTGGCCATATGAATATCCCTTGATGTGATACAACGTACAAATGTAGATAATTTCGATATGGCAAATCATAGGTCCTGGGGAAGTCATGGTTTACACAACCATGCACGAACAAAGGATAATGACACTACAAAATAGACACAAACATCATTAATTTCCATAAAATTGTGAGTGCATAGCATATTTTTATTGACGTCGATATAGAACAAGGAGAATCATGTATTCAACATACATACCCTTAGAAGGTTCATATGTTCATGTGATTTCAACCCCGAAAAATTCCCATCTACAGTGAAACAATATTGTAGAGTCGACCCATATAAAGAAGGTGCCTTTACACCCAATATAACATCCTTCTCCATAGATAGATCATCTTTCTTCAAAATCCATAGAACATCACTTTCTTTAAAATACCAAGAGGGACCAGTCTCTCCTCTAGTTTTGTTTCTTGGCCAATGTCTCTTTTTAGTATTCAGAGCAATAATATCCATCCTGACAGGCATTGTGTCGCTTTTATTCCATGATATGTGCCTCCATAAAGAAGATTAAACATTTTAGAATATATGGCCATGGGACCTAGTAAGTGGCCAATATTAAGATGTTGCCAATATGGAAGCTCATAAAATATAGATTTCATTTTCATCCCAATGGGTATTTTCTCAACATAGTTTTCAAAAAATTCAGGATCATCGAACATAGGTTCCCCATTTGAATAAAAAATTTATGCCATTTCCTTCTCCTTCTTTGTGTCATATGCCTTATTCCAATATGTCAGTGTCATTATTTCAAGTATATGTGTTCTCTCTGGTTTACCATTGAAATCATATGCATCTCTTCTATAAGGGTGGTATTCTTGGAGGAATACCCTTGAACAGTCGTACACCAACATTCGTAGTTCATTGGACCACCTAGTCTTTATAGAAGGTCCACAACATTTACATCCATGATATCTTTTTGTTACAAGACCTACGATGTTAACGTATACATAGTATGTTAGTATCAAAAAATAGTTGCACCGAATGAAGTATGCCAAATAAAATTACAGATATAAACAAACGGATGAACATGCTTACCGGACCAAACTCCTAGTCCTAGACGATTGTGTGTGGTGTCCGCACATATGCCATACAACATAAAAGACATATCCATTTCAATGGGTCTTGATACATCTTATATATGTATCCCTTCCCATAATTGGTTAAATTCATCTATCGATGGTTGGAGGTAGACATATATTCTCTTCACTTGTCTTCTATCCGGGACTATAAGAGCCAAAATAAGATGTTCATTCTTCACGGACAACCATGGGGGGGTATTTTTATTGATCACTACCACTGGCCAAAAATAATAGTTGGTGTTTTGGAGGAAATATGGGTTAACTCCATCCATAGCTATGCTCAATTGGAGGCTTCGTACTTCATCCTTAAATTTATTGGGCCATGTATCCTCTATATGCTTCATGGCTATCGAATATGTTGGGATTCACATAACTCTTGGCTCACTTCTATGTGAGGCATTCCACCCCTACAACAGGGCTAATTGTTTGCAACGAAAGAGCCTTTGAATCCTTGGAATTATAGGCATGTGCCTCAATATCTTATAAGGAGGACCATGTGCCTTACCTTTTTTTTTTTATGTATGGTACTTGGCATGCCCACATTCTAGACATATGTCTTTGTCTGCATATTTGTTTCTGTATGGAATACAATCATTCAGACAAGCATGGTATGATATGCACTCAACACCCAACATTTTCAGCATTTGTGTTGCCTCTGTGCAGCTATCAGGCAAGTGATTATCACTCGAAAGTACCTTATTTTTTATTAACTTGCAATTAGTGGGAAGTAGAAATTTACACTATCATTAAGCATGAATAAAATCAACCCTTTTCTTCCTTCATTGTGTGACACTATTCCTTAAACAATTAGGGGATTTAATGGTTATTTACCTCAAAAGTATTGTGAAACACACGTCTTACTTACCATACATTTCTTTCAAGTTGTGCAGTAAGATAATTGTCCCTAGTTGGGTAGACCTTGCAAACTCCTATACTGGACCAAATAGAGGGGTGGTGGAAGCATATTTCAGGTTTTCGTAGAAGGTATCTACGACATCAACGTCATTCCCTAGTTAATTTTGTTGTAATGCATCTAACAACATTCCCTCCATGGCCTGGGTATCCCTCAAGAAATCATCCATACCAACCTCTATATCATTGCCTTCATCTCCAACATGTGAAGAACTAGTGCTATTGTCGAGGTTTTGAATTAGTGACCCAGGACGTAGTGGGAATTGAATAGGTGGTTGTTTCAACCATTCTCGGTATGCATCCTCTACGAGCTCTTTTAGTTTAGCAGCAAGCTCGTGACTTGACATCGTAGTGGGGTGCAACAATAGATGGTAGATAGTTCGCTCGTCCTCAGAACCCTGATTGTAAAAATATTGAACATTACATTGATAATAT
The DNA here is from genome assembly GCA_010110895.2 of Picea sitchensis. Lineage (NCBI taxonomy): Eukaryota > Viridiplantae > Streptophyta > Pinopsida > Pinales > Pinaceae > Picea > Picea sitchensis. Next base: position 108,324 of record SNQJ01S0028553.1, on the reverse strand, counting down.
TAGTAACACAATACTTTTAATATGCTCAAACATTATACCAAACACTTATTAGAAGCATGGACATTTTCTTCCCAATAATAAACATGAAATCAACCCCTTTATAAAAAAAATGTTGAATTAAGAAATATATTTACATTAGTTCTATTGAAAATCCAAAAACATAATTACTCAAACATCTTTTTCTTACGCCCTACGGGGTTTCCTACATAAAAGAGATCAAATTCATAGTGTAATATTGTTGACCCAGACTAGTTGCTGGAAGATGACATGTTAGGATTGGTAGGGTAAAGAAGTTGTCAATTTGCATCAAACATTTGCTTGTGGTATCTTTCTCCTTATAAGAGCTTGCGTAATTTTGGGACCATAGGAATATCTTGAGCATCTGAACTCAATCCTAAATATTGATCCTACAAAATTCAATGAACAATTATTAAACTGCACCTGCATACATAACACAAATTCAATGAGATAAATGAATTATCAATAAAATATAGATGTACTATGATTGGTGCGAGAGAACTTGAAGGAGTTCCAAAGATATGTAATGAGGCGACATTGGAATATGAAGAATTGGCCATTTGATATTATAATTCTTTTTTTCCTACATTTGAATAAAAAATCTCATTTTAGGTAGCATAGAACAATTTGACTTCAAAAATAACTTCGAATAAATTTTATAACTTGACAACACGCTTAAAAAATCATTTTTTTTCTATAATATCATTGTTTTTTTTTCCCAACTATACAAGAAATCTCAATCTGGCTTTACAAAAACTAAAAACGTTACTCGACCCTTGAAAATATCCTCCTCAAACATAGAAAATGTGAATTTTATGTTCATCCCCTCTCTCACTCTCTTCCTCCTTCCCTCGCCTTCTCTCCCTATAACCCCCCCACACTCCACCTCCCCCTCTCTCTATTGCATCAACCCCTCTCACCCTCCCTCTCTCACTCATTGTATCTCCTTCCCTCTACGCCCCCGCCCCCCTCTCTCCCCCCCATTGATGCGCTTTATCACTTGAAAATTCCCCCTTCTCTCCCCCCCACTGATGTGCTTTATCACTTGAAAATGCATTGGTGCGTATGTATAAACAAAACGTATTGGTGCGTTTAATTGAGATAAGCATTGGCTAAACATAAAAAATTGTAAAATGTTTTCAATTTCACAACAATACTATTAGAATATATTGATTCGTATATGTATGAATAACACTCTAGTGTGTACATATTTTTTAAGACCCCGATGTGAATTATCTTAATATACACACAGGGTTCTTATTTAAAATAATAATAATAATAATTTTTATATCTTTATTTCGAGGGAGATTTTGAAAATTCCAAGGGGAAAATAAGTGGAAAATAAAGACATGTCGATAGGGATGTCCAAAAAAGTGTAGAAGAAGATATTAAAAGAAATGAACATTATTTTGTTGCAAGAGTATCCATCCCAACTACAATGTGCATCAAAGGTACGTAATCATTTTTTTATTTTTTTATGTAAATTGAATTTAAGTATCTCGTAAAATATTATTTTTCAATTGTTTTGTTGCAGAAAAGAAAAACAAATAGAATCCATTCATCACATAAGACAGGATGACAAGGAATAAAATGGTTGATTGCAAATTTTTTGAGTATTTACGTTTTCGGCCTTTCTTAAGATTTTATGTTTGTTGTGATATTTATATTTCAATAATTAATTTACACTTGTCCATGGATGTCTTCTACTAGGTGCTAACATACAAAGAGGAGCCAACCCATGAATTGATAAAAAAATGGGTTAAGTATGTGTTGTGAGTATATGTTGAAGAATAAAAGTTTAATTGAACAATTTGTAAGTAGCTATGTTGTTTAACTTGTTTTATAATTCATGAAAATATAAGAAAACTTTATATTGATTATATCGACTATGTTTTGTCATGTCGTATTAAGCATGCATGAAACAAAGTATGGAATGCAAACATCAAAGGAGATTTTGAGAGAATTCATGAAACATGGCTTCGAAAGAATGTGTATTGTTCATGAAAGACTTGGTGCTAAGGTATGTTTTTTTATTTATGCAATCGTATATATTCTACTATATATATAAATGTAGATATACTTATTACAATTTATTTCTATGTTTGAAGATGGAAGATGAAGGGGTAGAACACAAAAAAACAAGTCGATTGTCAAGAAAATGTTATGTTAAAAAAACAAAGTAAAATATCACCTGCAAATGATGAAGAAATGAGGCATTCACGCAAGTCGAGCAATGTCAACAGTTCAACTAATGAATGTCAATCAATATAATTGAATGTTACTGCAAGTTGTATGCTTTGCAATATTTGTCTCTAAAAATCAAGGATTTTGTTTAATGTACTCGACATATTGTCCTAATTGCATGAGGAGATGTTGGCAATAAGTATAACAATTACAAATTGGTTGCAATTTGATTATTGTGCTAGACTAGTACGTTGTCCCTTTTTGTATGACAATAGGTCTCTTATTCATATAAAATGATTTTATTATTTCATTGCATTGTCGAATATTGTAAAATTCTATGTTCTTGAATAAATAATATGTGGATGATTTACATTGATACAAATAATAGAGGTTTGATTGGTTGGATAACGCATTAATGCAATAACATAAATAAAAAACAATATTATTATAAAAAAAAATGATTTTGAAATAATTAATTGAAAAATTGCAAAAAACAATGAATTAAAATATATGCATATCAGTGCATTGTATTCTTTTGAACTCACTAGAGACATAATATAGACATTGATTCATTTTGAGGATTCATATGTACCGGTACATATTAATTATAATAATGCACCAGCACGTACTATTGAGAAAACGCACCATTATGTAAACGATATAACGTACAATAAAATTTATCGTTTCAAAATTGTACGGTGCTCATGTTTGAAAGATTAACCAGTGCGCTAAAATTTTTTATCATACAAATGCATTATGTTTATTATACGGACCATAGAGCTAGCTATTATTTACGCATTGATGCCTTTACTATATTATACACATCGATGCTAACTATAACTTAATTGCATCAGTACATACTAATTCTAAAGCGCATGGATTCTATCTGTAACTCGATCGCACCGGGATGTACAAATACTAAAGTGCATCGATGCATCATAAGAGAAGCACGCAAAACCGGTTCATAGTAATTATAAGAGCATCAACGCTCTACATACAATGAAAAAGGGAGAACTGGTGCACATTAGTTATAAACGCACCGAGACATTTTTTTATTATATTCAGGTACGTGGCGTTTTTATTATATTACTGTACTGGTGCATTTTATTATATTAACGTATCGATGCATGTGTTTCAATACCTCACAGGTTCATTTTGACAATAAACACACCAATAAAATTGAATTATTAAAAAAAAAAACCTCTGCTACAACCTCCGTCCGCCCAGATTTTTTTAGTTATATAGAACATTCATTAAAACCTTCGTTGCCAATAGAGGAGGTTGTAGCAGATGTTTTTTTGAAATGTTTGCCAAATTTTGTTACACTAAAAAATCTCTGCAAGGTGTTCTCCTTGTAGTGCATTAATATAGGGTAACACCACCAATTACTCCTTATGGAAGGAATCACTTCACAATCCATGCTTGCTACACTACAATCATCAACACATTTCAATATAGTGATACTCATATACGTGTTAATATTATGGTAGTTGCGGGAGGTATTTACCTCCACGTGTGAACTTGAGGAGAATAGAAGACTCCGGAAAGAAAGAGAAAACCCTAATAAGTTGGCTAATAACCCTAGAAGTCTTTTCGACTCAAGAATATAATTTATATTAGGTTATTAGCCTCCAAGAGAAGAAATCGGCCAGAAATAATAATAAAATACTGAACAGACACATATCCAGAAGGAGAAGTCGGCCCCAGCAAATCTGGCAGAACCAGTATAAATACAGGGCGCCAGTTCTCATTTGATACATCTCAGAATTGCAGTTCCCAGTTGGTGCGCACTGCAGTTCCCAGTTTGGTGTGCACATGTGGAGGAGGGTTGCAGCTGCAACTGCAGCAGCAGATAGTTTTCAATATTGGCTTGGACTATCTCTTGGCTAGGGTTTGGACTATCTGATTAGCTATTGTCGGTGCGCTATCCTTGGAGGAAGATGCGCTACACCTTGTTTGGCTATCTATCCTAGGGTTTGCTTCCGGAGTAATTCTCAGTCAAGGTAAAGGTGCTCGAAGGGTGGCTTCGGCCTATGGTTGGGTGACGAGGGTATCGTCAATGGTAAAACGAGCACACTATCTTCTATATTCTAACAGGTTATGGGCCCACACCTCCTTCATTCAGTCTAAACGTTGGAAAGAAACATAGCCGCTAGGATATTGAGCTCGTTGAGGAACTATCGCTAAGGTTACTAGCAAAAGCAGCTCCCAAGACACTGTCGCTAGGGTTACTAGTAGGTGTAGTTGCAGAAACCCTAAACCTATTGTTGAAGCACCTTAAGTGAAAATATTGACCTAATCTCCAGACAGATTAGTGCGCCCTAGCCTAGTGCATCTCCTAATACTCTCAGCAAGCCAAGACGTGAAGTTTGAATTTCTAGTCAAAATCTAGGGTTTGACCAAGTCAAAGAAAGCCATGATTAACTCTATGAAGTCTGAGAACAAGTTAGATGGAGCCTCTAACTTCAGAGCGTGGAATACAAGGATTGACCTCATCCTTGCCAAGAATAAAGTACTGGATATCGTGAAAATAAAGATAGTGAAGCAAGAAGGAGAAGAGAAGGAACCGCAGAACGTTGCAGCTATGGAGAAGTTCAAAGATGTTGACATCAATGCCATGAGTATCATAGTGGATTCCATAAAAGACCACTTGATACCCTACATATCCCATCTTGACTCATCAAAG
>SNQJ01S0028553.1:85547-99684 GCA_010110895.2 Picea sitchensis | reverse complement strand
AGCACTCTAGATAAATGTTAAGGCGAAGAGTATTAATTAACATTGTAAATCCCAAGCTCAAGTGGGGATTTTCTTTAGGAGAAACGAAAGACACTACAACTTAGACACTACAACTTATTAGTCCCTGCCGTTCGGGTTGGGTTGGTAGGGACTTATAATAATCAGTTCTCTACCGATCTATTAATATGGCACTAAAACCAATGCATTTAACCTAAAGTTTTTGCTATTTCATAAATTTGTGGAATTGTATTTTACATTTTACTTTAAGTTTTCAGTTTTTAATTTTACAAAATTTTCAATTTTACATTTTATTTGGTCTTGATAATTTTATTTGACACTTCAATTTTCAATTTTACATAATTTTCAATTTTACATTTTATTTGGTCTTGATAATTTTATTTTCAATTTCACATAATTTTCAATTTTACATTTTATTTGGTCTTGATAATTTTATTTTACATTTTACTTTAAGTTTTCAGTTTTCAATTTTACAAAATTTTCAATTTTACATTTTATTTGGTCTTGATAATTTTATTTGACACTTCAATTTTCAATTTTACATTTTATTTGGTCTTGATAATTTTATTTTCAATTTCACATAATTTTCAATTTTACATTTTATTTGGTCTTGATAATTTTCAATTTTACATTTTATTTGGTCTTGATAATTTTATTTGGTCTCATAGGCAATATGAGACAAAGTTACGATAAAGTTCCACATAATTTAAGTAGTTTGAATGTAAAATTAGGAACTTGAATCAGGCAATATGAGACAAAGTTACGATAAAGTTCCACATAATTTAAGTAGTTTGAATGTAAAATTAGGAACTCAGATTCAAGGCAATATGAGACAAAGTTACGATAAAGTTCCACATAATTTAAGTAATTTGAATGTAAAATTAGGAACTCAGATTCAAGATGAAGTAGTCTTGATAATTTTATTTGGTCTCATATCGAGGCAATATGAGACAAAGTTAAGATAAAGTTCCACATAATTTAAGTAGTTTGAATGTAAAATTAGGAACTCAGATTCAAGATGAAGTAATGCTAATTTTCAAGTTAGCATTATTTCCGTAACATTAAATGTTTTCCATGCATACATAATTCATGCATAGATAATTCTTAGAGTTAGGTAGTTCCACATAAAGTTAGTATTATTTCCATAACATTAAATGTTTTTCATGCATAGATAATTCTTAGAATTAGGTAATTCCACATAATTTAAGTAGTTTGAATGTAAAATTAGAAAACTCAGATTCAAGATGAAGTAATACTAACTTTCAAGTTAGCTTTATTTTCATAACATTAAATGTTTTTCATGCATAGATAATGCTAACTGATGAAGTAATACTAACTTTCTGATGAAGTAATACTAACTTTCAAGTTAGCTTTATTTCCATAACATTAAATGTTTTCCATGCATAGATAATTCTTAGAGTTAGGTAGATCTCCTCGTGGCAACGGTGGCTTCAATGTTGAAATCTTCACCAGGTGTGATCTTTAGCTTCACCTGGTGTTACAACCGATTGCTATAATTCTGCCTACAATAAAACCGATTTATGTGGCCTTGACGTGCCTGTGACCATCACCTGGCTCAGTGCCAGTACTAGCTTCCCTACTAGCTTCTATGGCATCCCTGGCTTCCCTGGCTCAGCGCCAATACTAGCTTCCCTACTAGCTTCTATGGCATCCCTGGCTTCCCTTCTAGCTTCACGTTATTCTATGGCAGCCCTGGCTTTCCTCTTCAGCTTCACGTTATAAAGACTCAAGGCTCTCTTGCCTTGCCAGTTGGTGCCATCAAGCGCAGATTGAGTTCCATATCTATTTCCTGGAGAATTGGCGAGCTTGAGCAAGCATTGGTTATATGAATTCACCTCAAATCATTCACCTCAAGTTTGCGGTCGTCGTTTCCTCTGCAATCGTCTCCAAATTTCCAGCGAACTGGCTTCTGCTTACAGAAACCACGGGAGGCGGAGCCACTTCTACCCATGGAGAAATGTAAGCCATTAATGCCATCGTCTTCTTACAGAARMCACGGGAGGCGCAGCCACTTCTACCCACGGAGAAGTGTAAGCCATTAAYGTCGTCTTCGCCATTAAAATACAGTTTCCTTCTTCTGTTTATTCTCCCAGTCTTCTATAAACAATGAATTCTTCCAGATGGCGGATATTCGGTCCGCCCCTATGTTCTTGCAAGATAGATTTGAACCCCGGAGAAACTGACCGTCCCTTGTTTCTCCACGAATAACGAAGTCCCTTAGATGAGTTTTTCATTGCCCAGCTTGATTTTGGCGACGAAAGACCTGTCAATAGTGCTCGCTCCCACCGGAAGCATCCATAGCGCGTCGTTCGCTACAGTGAACATGTCTTGTCTGTTGTTGCCCGCTAAACAAGATGTGTGAGCCGTGTGTGAGCCGTGGCCCAAAAAGTCCCGAGCAGAATCGTAGTCCTGAGTGGAATCTACAGGCCCAAAGATCTCGAAAACAAATCAGTGTCTAGCTTTGGTTTGATTTGGCGTAGAGAGACACGAGGCGTAGAGGGACACGAGCATAGAGCAATGAAGATATTGATGACAGGTTTCCACAATTACTACATTAATTTCTACTAAACCAAGATTGTATATACACAGAGGACTACAAGAACATTTTAGAATTGAGAAAGGGCTCTTACAGCAACCATAGAGATTGATAGTCTCGTCTATGAATCTCTTACAGTCTTCTTCTTTGGTCACAATTGCAGCAATCACATGAACGTTTTTAGCACCCACGGTCCGTGATAAGAAGGCTACTGTCATGGGAGGCAACGCCAAATTAAGCACGCACTGCATCAAATACATCTTTCTATTATGTTATTTCTTCTGCAATGAAACTCGATTGAAGCTAGAACTATGACTGTTTCGTGCAATGGAAAACTTGTAAAACAAAAGTAGCGTTTATATTGAATTGCACAAAGTCATAGACCTGTTAGGCCATGCACAGTTTCTGTTGTCTTCAGTATGCGTGTTGGGGGAGGGATAAGCAAAGATCCACGTAGCTTCTTTGAGAATTGTCTATCCGCCACGTTTTCTCTCATCACTTCAATTTATGGTAAATCAAAACAAATTTAAATTTTGTTTACTATATCCCTTTCTCATCAAAACTGTCGAGAGTTTTATTTTGAAGGTTGGTTTGAGCATATTTTTATCCCATGGCTTGTTCGAATCACATTTTCGTTCTCTGAACCAACGGAATTGTTCAACAAATTCCAATTAAAAAGGCTAAAGTTTCAATCTCCTCAATCATACGAATGTCACCAATTAAATTGCAAACCCAAAATTAGAATTCCATCGTTAGCTGCCAATTATACTTCTATTCTACTTTTATTACAAATAAATAAGTGAGATGTATGCAATGCATAGCAGGTAGAGAGTAAATCCTAACATTTAGTATAGCGATATGTATCCCTACTTGTAAAATTTTGAGTGGTGTTTCAAGATATTGTTATTAAGTTGGGGTGGCCATGAATAATTATTGTTATGTACCAAGAGTAGATAAAAAAAAGGGTTTTACATCTCAATCAAACTAATCTATACCTCTCTTATAGAAACAACTAGTTCAAGTTATGGAATATTTCTTTTATGTCTCTTATTGTTTAATCACCTTACATTAATTTCCTTAAACAAACTTGACCTCAAGGATTGTAATTTCCTTTAACCTTGAGTCGATGCTTCTTCAGTCACATAAATAAATATGCAAAATTTGAATCACATTTTCGTTTATTGTTGTCTTTACTGACTCCTTTACTTTTGATAGCCTAAGGATCTCATCTTCATACTTTATAGATCCTCTAGTTGAAAAGAAAAGGCAGGATCTTATATAGATGGTCGTGGTTAGAGAAGTTATTCCCTTGTTTCAAGATGTGTTTCCCGCCTTTATGGTTGATGAGGAAAAGATGAGCTTTAAAGTTCCCCCGTTGAAGATGGCTCAAGGGTTACGAGAAAAGGCCCATGGTTCAATCGTTGATTTCTTATATATAAACTGACTCACTTATATTAAGCAGCCACTGTCTATTCACATCTAAAGGAGCTACTCTCTATATCCTAAGATACTACTCTATATCTCCTCCTTGTAGTCATTAGTGAAGGGAATCAGTAAAAAGTGTGTATAGTAAGTAATGGAAGGTCGTTTCACGAACGCTTCTTTCGAACCCTCTACACAACCAACTTGACTTGATCTTGAAGTTGTTATCTTTGTGCGATGATTTACATAGTGGTGATCTCCATGCGTAATTCATATCTTAGTACATAAAAACAAATAACTGAAATTTATAAATCCAAATAGATTGGTCATTAACATGAAGAACTAAAAATCTCAAGTCTATGATCAACCCCAAAGGTAGGGACTTGTTGCCTTTACAACTCCCCTTGTTTCTCATACTTTCACACTCGCTAATGTAAAGTAATGAGTATTAACTAACCTTGTAATTTCTAAGCTAAAACTTGTACAATGGAGAAGTCTTCCTGAAAAAACAAATATTGAACATTAATTCACCTCAATATTGCACCAGAATAATTTTACCTCACTCATATATATAAGTTTAAATTTAAATGTTTACCTCGATTTATAAAATAAAACGAAGAAAAATTTTATTCACTCATCCCAATGAGTTTAAACTTTTAATGTATAAAAAATAATCACATTTAATTAATGAAATATTAACAAACTAATACCTAAAATTATCCATACCATTTCAAACACTTCCTATTGTTACAAGGCAGACACTGATAATACTCAATCATGGAGCAATTCTTTTGAATTATGAAATAACCTACAAACATGGACCTTTAACCCTTTTATTTTGTTAAAAACTGGAGCAATTCTTTTGAATTATGAAATAGCCTACAAACATGGACCTTTAACCCTTTTATTTTGTTAAAAACTTAGGCACTTGTGTATTTTGTATGCTTACATGTTTCATGTTATATTATCCTTAATGTTATATATTGTCCCTAATGTTATTATGCATGTTATTATGCAAGGGACATTATTTTTTATATTATTGAGTCATTTTTTTCCACAAAGAAATTAACATTTATATTAATAATATAATTGTTCTTTGATCTAGAGAAATTGGAAAGAGTATAATTGACGAATCAAATTGCCAAATGAGAAAAGCTCCAGTAAAAACTAAACAGCCACTAGGCAGGCAAAGATACACAAACCAACAACTCAGTGTTGAGAACTCAAAAAAATATCATGTACAAGTCAAGAATCGGCAAGGAAACCACCTCGCGGACAGAGAACCACTCCCACGTCAGCCCTAAAAACCAGTGCTTACACTAACACCGACCTTCAGACTAGGCTGATAAAGAAGTGTACATCCAACACAAATCAAAGCCCACCGTAGACTTGTCGAAGAAAATATAACCAGAGCTAAGTTAGTATATTTGGAGGAAAAGTGCTAGACTTGCTTGTCCATCTTCCATCCGAGTAAATTTCAATATACCTTCATGAAGGTCAAGCACTTGTTTAGAGAGAGTGTCGGCTTCTAACTAGTTGAATTCTCTATTGGAATGAATGAAATCGAGAGCTGATAAGGCCTGAGTAAGTGACAAGGTCTTCTCTTTCCAGTAATTCAAACCCAATGCCTGGATGTCATTGGTATTGTTCAATGAGTCGGTAATTATATTTTAATCCCCAATAAACTAAAGATCGAGGATGTGAATTTGAATATCCAGGGACAGAAAGGCCCATACACCTAGGATTTATGCACTATTGTTTGAGCCCGGGCCATAATTGAGCCACCACTTGTAGCTAGTTTGACTATTTTCCTTGATTATTCCACCCCTTTGCTACATTGCCCATTTCTCTTTGCAGCCCCATCAAACCAAGTTGTTTCTCTTCTTAATCAAAAACTTTGGCAGTTGCTTCACTTTAAGTAAAGGTTGTGGCATTTTATTTAAGTCCCTTACCCAACCTAGGGTCCTATAGAACACCCCTTCAATGGAAGGGTGTCCTTCCTCAAATATTACATTGTTTCTTTCCAGCCAAATGTTCTAGCAAATAAAATAAGGAAGTGTGATCCACTTAGGGTGTTTATGACTCCAATCCTTAAAAAACAATTGTATGTTCCCGCTTGACCACCTAGAAATGATCTTGAGAGTTGTCAACAAACTAGTCCAAACTTGTTGTGCAAAGGAGCAGTATAGCATCAAGTGTTGTGATGTATCTTAATATTTCTTGCACGGGGCACATATTCCCAAACCATGCCACCCTCTTCTTTGTAAATTATCCTAGGTAAGAATCATGTTCTCCATCAACAGCCAAGTGAAAATATTGAGTTTAAGAGTTATGTCCCATTTCCACAATGCATTGTGCCACCAATTAGTGTTCCTTGTCCAGATCTTCGATGTTATAGCATCATATGCATTTTTTGCAGTCTTAATCCCCATGGATGTGTTTCCTATCTATTCCAACCCATCCAGGGAATCTGTGAGGAAAATGTCTTTATGTGTCAGTGCTTTGCTAAAGGCCTCTCATTCCTCAACCTCCTGGCCGCCTAAGCCCAACTCCCTCACCAATTTCCACTTAAAATTAGTAGGATTTTGACTACTCTTGTCTACAGTCTGAAAAAGGAGATGATATCCATTCTCCCTTAATATATTGATGAGACTAGTTGTAAGATAAGATCATTTACCCAGCCCCTAAATCACATCTTCTCCCAGGCGGACAAATATCCTCGTTCTAGGCCTCCATGCAGTCTAATGAGTCACCACTTGAAGAGATTTGTGGAGACACCTCCAAGAACTAGAGGCTTTTGATGTGCACACCAATGGACGTCTCAACCGGGAAACCACCCACTGGGAGTGTAAGTACTTATCCAATAATACCTTGTGCCAGAGTTTGTCTTTGAAGAGACAGTTTCATTAGGTGTTTGTTGCCAATGCTTTGATGAACCAAATCAGATGTTTGAATCCCCAACCTCCATAAGTTTTGGGCTTGGATAAAATCTCCCATTTGCATAAGTGCAAGCGCTTTGTCTCTCTGCAACCGGACCACAAAAATATATGCATCAACTGCATGATCCTGTTTAATATTGTGGATGACACATTTGCAATCGCCAGCCAGTAAATTGGTAGGCTTTCAAGAACCAATTTAACCAATATGTGTCTCCCTCCCACTGTCAACCAACGATAGGACCAATGTCTTATCCTTCTATCAAATTTCTGCAACAACCAACGCTATCCCTCCACCCTGTAGTTGGTTGGATTAAGGAAATAGCCTGGGTACCAGAGGCCTGCGTCCAACCCAGCAAAGTTAAAAGGAAAAAGATATTTATATAAATTTAGTTATGTACCTTCTATACCTAAATAATGCAACGAGGATTTTATAGGATTAATGACCATCCCCGAAACTCGACAAAAGATGGAGATGATAGAAGTTATCTCCTCCCAGTCGAAAACCCTCACCTTATTCATTATCAGTATAGCGTCAACAAACAAAAGAAAGAAAATTTTGATAAGTCTTGAGGTATTTATTCTAGAAAATTTTCCTTCTAGAAGTGCATGCTTATGCATTAAGATTAAGCCCTTCATCACTAAGAGAAAGAGTAAAGGTGATAATGAGCATCTCTGCTTTATTCCCCGTTTACTTTTTAAAAAAGTTGTTAGGCCTCCATTAACCAAAATCACAAAGTTTGGAGAAGTTACACGGCTCATTATCCAATTTGTTTATATTATTAAGTCATATATACACAATTATACCAAAAGAACATAATCCTAAAGTTAATACGTAGATACTCAAAAACGTTGATTAAAACCATGTTTTCAAGGAATTACAACCAATTGAAATTTTAAAACTTCACTAACATGGAAATTTACATGATGTTATGCACATTGTTTATGTAGATTGTGAATAAGATATCTAATGATTTTTTTCTTTATTTTTATTTTACAAGTTATTTATATATGTTAGTGCATATAAATGTAACATAATTTGTAGGTTACAAGATCAAGTTAAAGTTGATGATCCAGTTTCAACATGGAGAATGTTAGTATAAATTACTTATTTCAATACTTTTATACATTCATGACCATAATAACATCTACATTGCCTAATTAATTTTATAATTGTAACATGTACAAAATGGCTCTCGTCTCTTGACCCCTCCAAACATTGAAAAATAAGAAATTATTATTCTTAAGCTAGTAAATATAAAAAAATTGTTATAGAGGATATTATATACTAAATATGTAGTCTCCCGAATAAGAATAAGGAAATATATCTTTACCACTCATATTGTATAAAAGTGATTAAGGAGCCAAGTGAATCTCTAAACAAATAATGGTTTTTACCACAAATCTTGTCACAAATAGGGCATATGAATATGAAATGATCCTCATAGTCATGCTTCCAAGGACAATGTTAACAAGTACGTTGGCATGTCTCTATATAGAATTTATGGAAACATACCCAAAGATAGCTTAGGAGGATCCTTGAGCTCCATGATAATTGTGGATGAGATCATCTTGAAAAGATAAGTAAAGATGGAGGTAATGGTTAAGTTTTGGAACAAAAGCTTTATGTTGCCTTTGTCTATGTGAGTCAAATAAGCTTTAAAAACTCCTCACAAATTCCTCTACTAATTGTTATTTTTGGTTGCACCGAACTTGTTCTCCATTCTCCTTTAGTTGTATAAGCACTTAGTGTGTGAGAAGCACTTTGCTTGAAGGGAGAGCGCTTCTTGTGATTCTCAATAATGAGAATTTGGTCTCATATCCCCTTTTCATCTACATTTTACATGATCAAATAGAGTGCACTTGCTTGGAGATGTTTTGCTAGAAGGGCACACATGTTACTTGAAAATGTGTGAAGTGGGTGAGCGGGTATGTAGAACTTGTTAAGTATTAAAGATCTGCAAATACAATCACCGCACAAGATCCAGAGAACGATATAGAAAATATTGTTTATTATTATGAAAACCCTTAAGGTAGGGAGATACCATACAATCGTTCATTTTAAGGAAGGGATCCACTCTTGATCACTTGCCTCTTCAAGGGGGAAACCTCCTAATGAGCTACACTCCAAATACAATACTTCTTCAACATGTCCATTACATTGTTTACACTCATTTATATAATACTACCTACCACCTACGAATATTCTATAAGAGGAACCTTCTAGTAACCCTTCTTACATTTCTTATGTTCGCACTAGGCCTTATTTACTAAAAGTGACTTCCATACATAACATTACATCTCTATTATTATTCCCTTGGGTAGCTCCCTAGGTACCCCATATTATTTCACTTGTTAAGTTCCAAAGATCTACAAATATAATCTCACACAATGAACCTAAGAACAATATAGAAAACCCAAACTTTATTATTATGAAAACCCTTAAGGTAGGGCAACACCATACAATTGATCATTTTAAGGAATCCATTCCTGATCACTTACCTCTTCGAGAGGGAAACCTACTAATGAGATATGCTCCAAATACAATACCTCTTCAGCATGCCCATTACATTGTTTACACCTCTTTATATAATACTACCTACCACCTAAGAATATTCTAGAAGATGAACCTTCTATTAAGCCCTCTTAAATTTATTTTGTTCACAGTAGGACTTATTTACTAAAAGTGGCCTCTATACATAACATTACATTTCTACTATTATTCCCTTGGATACCTTCCTAGGTACCGCATACTATCCCCCTAGCTACACTACACAATGCTCTATTTGGGTGGTTGCTTGGAGAACTATGATGGGCACAAATGGTTATGTTACCACCTACTTGTTTACCACTTGGACTTGGAGAGCACACCACTTAAATGAGATACTTACAACTTCATGCTTGGAGTGGTTAGGGCACTTAGCGCATATAAATTTGTGCCTCCATTATCTTGGGCACACAATTTAAAGAGGAGCACTTGGCATGAGGACGCATTTACTTGGAAGAGCACCCCACTTGTGGGCTTAGCTTGTTGGACCTAATATAGGTTACTTGTAATCTCCCCCTCTCTTAGTCTATAAAACGAAAGGGGAGCACTTCACTTCATTAGCAATTTTTGGTTTAGTAGTTTTTCATTACTATCGATGTAGTGTTTGGAGAGTAAAGTGAATATTTAGGGTTTTTTCTTGCTACCGATTAACATGTATTGCCATCGAAGCTTTTCTTGGGATACACTAAAAGGGTTTTCATCTCCAACATCAAATGCATTGAATTGTTGTAATGTAAATCTTTGCTTAAGAGAAATAAAAGTTTTTTGAATTTCTAGCTTGGGATGCATTGATTTGTCGTAATGTAATAATATTTCATGTGAAATAAAGAGAGATGTGTTCATTTTCCCCATTGTGTTTTATATTTGATTTTTGGGTTCATTTATCGTTGATTTATTATGTTCATGTAATAAACCAATAAGTTGAATGCTAATCCAATTCTAATGTGTACTTAATGTAATACTTAATGTGTACTTAATGTAATACTTAATGTGTACTTTTAGATTTTATATTTTGTTGGGTTCACCACTAATTGCTATGTAATTTCTAGCTTTGATTTGCGGACTAGATCTTCCCTTAATCATTGTGAAAATGATTTAAAATTTATTTTATCGTGTATGCATTCATGCATGTTGTACTAGTGGCTTTGTGAAGTGCACATCTGAAGTTTTGTAGGGGTTTTCGAAAAAAAATATAATTGTGCCCTAAGGCTATAAACATTTCTACTATAGATCTATAACCTTATTGAGAATTGAATTTTGTTATGGTTGTACGGCCCTCATATTTCAACATGGTATCAGAGCGGTTTTTTCTGAAACTTATCTTTATGGAGAAGTCAACTCTCTAGGAGAGTGTGCTAAGAATAGAGGATTTCAACGAGTCTATTGCATAGAGAGCTCCAGTGATTGGAGTTACTTCATCCCTATGAAAGGCACCAAGGCACAATGACAAGTTGTTAGGTGTGATTTCTTAGTTGTTGCAGGGATTGAAATGTGTTTTGATGTTGAAAAGGGTGATTTTCCTCGTCATAAGTTGTTGGGTATGATGTCCTTGTTGCTCTAGTGAGTGGGTTTTGTGCCCAAAATGGGTGTTCTAAACCTATGATAGGTTGTTGATTTTTTGTTGATCTATCTCATTCGAAGTTGCTTTTCAAGACATTATAGGAATGGAAAACTTATTTGATCTCAATGTGTGTGACCAATTGGAGGGAGCTTCCAATTTTACTCCTCAAAGTGCAATATGTGGATGTCACTAGAGATGGATCTTTGAAGCATAGTCCAAGGGGAGGTTACTATTCCTGCCAATCATCAATAGTTCTCTTAATATGGTAAACTTGCTAAGGAAGAAAGGATTATTTTAAATTCCGTGAATGATCACTTGATTGCTCATATTGTAGGGAAATCAACGAAGAAGATGTTTGATGCATTGACCTCTCTATATCAATGTGTTAATGTCTTCCAAGAATTGCTCTTGAAGAACAAACTCACGCATAACATAGTTACCAACTTGATGAGAACCCTCGAGTTCTCATTTTTCCAGAGGTTGCATTTAGTGGTTGTTTTTATCCCTATTTCATAAAACAATACTATTGATAGCACTCTTTTTTTCAAGGTTAAAATTACAAAATTGTGCAACCATGATCTATCAAGTTGCAAACAAAAACCTTAAAATCAACTCTCAAACCAAAAAGTGGTGCTCCTAATATCACCCTTTTTCTCAAGGTTAAAATTACAACTTTATTGAAATTGTGGCCTTAAAACTAATATTGTGCTAAATAGAAACCTTAAAATTGACCTCCAAATCGAAAAGTGGTACTAGTAGTACCACCCATTTTTTTCAGAGTTAACATTATAACTTGTTTGAAACTCTAGCCTCAACAACTAGTATCGTTGTGAACTGAAACCTCAAAATCAACTTCTGAATTAAAACATAGTGCTATGAGTAACATTTTTTTGTTTCAAGATTAAAATTGCAATGTTTTTCAAATAATAGATTAAAAAACAAACATTGTTTCAAACAAAAGCATAAAAAATGAGAAGCATTGAAAATAAAATAAAATAAAGAAATAAAAAAGGGAGAGAAAACATCAACATAGAAAAAAAACATGTCATATATATGAACATTTTAAATTTAGGTGTCGGAGGGGAATCTTTTCGATCTCGAAAGAAAGAGGTTTTTTTACTATGCTTAGGAGCTATGCAATATTTTCAATGATCTCGCTAAGACCTATTTGTTATGGATGGGCTTGAGTATTGCAAAAGAAAGCATAATCAATGAGATAGTGGTAATGGGGGATTCAATGTTGAATATAAAATCTACGGTTAGACATGGTGCTCTGGAAAGTAATGCATTGAGCGCTACCCTTACAAGGACTCGGTGTTTGGTCTCTAGGTTTGAAAAATTAGCCTTCTTCCCCATTAAGAGGGAGCTAAACAATTTGGTGGATCGATAGGATAAAATGGCTTCTCATTTAAATGAAGGAACCTTGGTTAAAAATGGGATTATTTCCACTAATCTTGTTCCTTAATCAAATGTGGTTGGCATCCTCTCATACCATTAAATGCAAGGAGCAGTCTTGACACGTATAGATCGAGCTAGCAAAAGTCCTATGTTGCTTGCACGTTGAAACAAGTGGCTAGTTCGACTTGAAATTAATGGTAGTATCTATGAAGAGTCTTTGAAATGTGGGATCATATAAGATATAGAGGGTAGTTGAGGGGTCTCCATGTGGATGCGAGGTGGTTTTCTTTGTTTCGATAGATTGAGTCTGAGTGCTCCAATGGAGTGGTGATCTATGGTTTTGGGAGGTTTGACACTCTTGTGTTCTAGGTTGGCTTCAAAATTCCAGAGTCTCTTGCTTCCTCAATGCCAATGGCCTCTCTAGAATGGTTTGGACATTCCTAGGTTTCTCAATTGCTTTTTCTAGTTTCTAAATTACCAGTTTTTCATTGAGCTACCATAGAAATATTTCAATTCGTACTTTTAGCCGTGTTGGAATTGGTAGGCGTGGTGAGGATTATTTTTGACTTGATCTCTTTTATGTCCAAGGTTTATATGCAATGAAGATGGATGACATTGATTGGTGGGATGTGAAGAAGGTCCTTCGTAGGCATGAGGAGGCTAGGCAAGCCAATAGCCAACCTTCAAAGCATAAATGTGAAGTTGATAGAGTTAGAACAAGTGGTAAGCCAGAAGCGTGGCTAATGTTGTGGAATTGATTCAGGTGCATATTAGGAGGATTAATGTTCTAGAGGCGAAATTTCAAAAATTGTGAGCATTGGTTCCACCCCAACAAATGGATTCACTTTCGCGGGCATCCAACAATCTTGACTCTGTGAACTCTATCGAATAAGCTTCTAAGGAGGAAGAAATAGGGGGTCAACCCCATGACCCTATGGAATTTGAGGAGCTTGAGACACTCCTCACTGTGGAGGAGCAAAAGGCTCGGGATCATATTTTGAATTAAAATGTTATGTATTTCTGAGTAATTTTTTTTTTTCTGTAAATCAGTAAAGGAAACTATATTACTTATGTAAATATTGTACAAAAAAGGGGTGTTGTTGTTCTACCAAGACAAAACCAGAACAACTAAACACCACACTGTCTTTTCTTGGACGAATGCCCATAAGGTATTTTCGAGTAATTTTGCTTCTAGGTAAGTTTGTTAAAAATATTACCAATCACAATCTTTGAAATATTAGATTAGAAGATGTTGTAGATTGTCAGTTAGGGTATTTAGAACTATATATACAGATGGTCATTCTTGGATTTTGCTTGTAATTGCTACAATTCCATAGCAGAATCTTTTTTTAATGAAATCCTTGTTCTATTTCAATTAAAAAAACATTTCAAATTTATACAACAAAACAAAATTAACTATAATAGAAGTATTAATAATAATAATAATGTAAATTATTTGTCAAATCTCACTAATGTGATTGGTTTTGAGGGACCTCGTTCAGTATGGCAACCCAGGTTCGAAATTTCATTGTAGAGGGAAAAGATACCTAAAATCCAACCATTTTAAGGGTTGGTGTGCCCCAAGATGAGTGCGATCCTCAGGGGATTTTGATGACTTAGATGCCCCTAAGTTGAAGTTTCTTAAAACACAAACTAATCATACAAATCACAAATACATTAAAATATATATATATATA
>SNQJ01S0028553.1:42438-74886 GCA_010110895.2 Picea sitchensis | reverse complement strand
GTTAAGGTGCTCGGAGGGTGGCTTCGGCCTATGGTTGGGTGACGAGGGTATCGTCAATGGTAAAACGAGCACACCATCTTCTATATTCTAGCAGTTTCAAGATCAATGAGTTGTTAACCATGTTGGGATTTTCCAAAGTTTGTGCAAACTATCATCTTTGGTTTCTTGATACATTTAATCCACTTATTTTGGCCCTATATATAGATGAGTTTATCATTGTAGGGAGTTTTGAACAACAAATGATGTGGTGGGAAAATAATTTGGTCCGTGAAGTTGACATGAAGGGCATTGGAAGTTGGTAGGTTGTTAATAAAAAATTCCTTGAACAAAGGAAATACACCTAGAACATTATGAAGAGATGTTTGATAGTACATAAGGGTGTAGTGATGTAGGGTTATATTCTTTTAGATTCACAAGGTGTCAACAGTGTGATGAAGTCCACAATGAGAGATGCTTAGCTAGGAGGTAACACACTGCATGAAAATATGTGGAATGGGTGAGTTGGCACATGTGCCCAAGCATGTGCATACCCACCTTGGCACATGTGGGGCACTCTATGTTGTTGCTTGAAGAAGTGTATTAGGCACAAATGGTTATGTAACCACCCCCTCACTTAACACTTGACTTGGAAAGTGCACCACCCAAGTGGGATACTTAGGGTTTCGTGCTTGAAGTTGTTAAAGTGATTAGCACATGTGGATTTGTGCCTCCCTAGCCTTGGGTGCATACTTTGAGGAGAACTTGGCATGAAGACACCCTTGCTTGGAGGACCACTATGTTTGTGGGTTTTCTTATTGGACCCAGTTTATGTTATTTGTAATCTCCCTCTCTCTTAGTCTATAAAGGTAAGTAAAGTGCTTCATTTCATTCGTAAATTTTTGTTGAGTAATTATTCATTAGTGTTGATGTAACATTTGGAGAGTGAAGTGAAGTTAGGGTTTGTCTTCCAATAATTAGCATGTGTTGTCGTAACTAGGTTTGTTATGTTTCGCTTGTGAGAGATTTTGCTTGGGACAAGCTAAAATAGTTGACATAAAGCTTTGTCTGGGATGCATTAAAAGGGTTTTGCATTTCCAACTTGGGTTGCATTGATTTATTTTAATGTAATCATCTTTCATGTGTAATAGAGAGAGATGTGTTTGTTGTCCCAAATTGTGTTGCAAATCTAATTTTGGAGCTCTGATTTTTAGGTGTATTTATTGGTGATCAACTACATTGATGTAATGAAACATTACATTGAATGATAAAAGCTCGTTTAGCATGTTTAAAGTGTACTTTCGGATATCATATTTATTGGTGGGTTTGTTCTTGATTGCTAATGTAATTTCCATCTCTACTTTAAAGGTTATATCTTTCCCTTATCATTGCTAAAATGATATAACATTTATCATACGGTGTCTACATTCCTAGCAGTTTTGTGGAGTGCAAATCAGAGGTTTTGGAAGATTTTCCAGAAAAAGTAGATTATGCCCTTGTTAAATTTACTAGACAAACACTTAATCAATAATAAGATTTAATCCTCCAATAGTCGTTCACCAATAATGCAAGTTAACACATGCATTCAACTCGAACTATGAGCAAAAATACAAATGACTAAACAATCTAAAAATCAACAGTGGAAATAAATGAACAGTGGACAGTGTTCAACCATACATTTGACAAGTAGATATATGGGCAATGCCCCTAGAAAAACTTCGAAGGGAGGAGAGATTCTTTTATTGATCTCATAGGAAATTTTTGAGTTTACAACAACAATAAATTTTCTAGCATTAATGATTGTACTTATCTCACAAATCTGCCCAACACCACCTCGATTTGTACGCATAGCTTCTTGTCTTGTTTTATGTGCCTGTACGACCCAGTACAACAAAAAAACCAGCAATTGACCTCAATTTTTGTGCCCAAATATGCTGCAAGTACAATGCGACCCCTTTATAGATTTTCTAGCAATAAATGTGCTTAGAAATTTGTCTAACACAACCTCAATTTCTGCACTTTCTCTTGTTGTACAGCCAACAATAAATGTTTGTATATCCCTCCTTTAAATGTTGTACGGATTGTAATAAATGTTAAAATTTCTCCTTGGGATGTCTGTTACCCTCTCCTTGGGATGTGTGTCAATCCTCCTTGTTGCTCTTCTTTTTCCTTTTAGCTCAAACTCTCTTAGAAAATATATCTCTTCACATTCCCTCTCAATATATCCTTGAAAAGTGTGCTCCCTCTCTCTCAAATGTTCTTTGCATTCACTCATTAATGAGTAACTTCCCTAACCCTAGATTTCAATGGTTGAGATTCGATCTTGCTCCACAAGATCAACGGACGTGACTTAATCTTTTGTTGAGTTCACCTAAATCACTTAAGTGACCCAACCTTATAAAGTCACTTTTACTCATTAAATAATAAAAGACCCCACTTAACTTTATAAAATCACTTTATAAAGTCAAGTCATTAGAGAGAGACTTTTGCTCGATCACTTCTGCATGCTAGGCTCTGCCAATGCAGAAATACCTCTGAGCTACAAAAACTAACACTCCCTCTTAGCGAGGGAGGTACTTCTGGAACCTCCACCAGAATTTGTCTCCAATCCCATCATCTCATCTGATGTTGTAGTTGCTCCCTTTGAACTGGAAGCCCCTGCTGCTACCTACGTTGAAATCTGATCTGGAGACCTGTCCATCCAAGACATGCTCCTAGGAGTCTCTTCTCTCTCCTGAACATCCAACTATGTCATCTCATACCAGTTGAGTCCTCTGAGAGTACTAGAAGAATCATGAGTCATCGGTATCAAGTCACTCTCCCAAGAAACCTGCTCACTCTCTCACACTGACACAGATTTTGAATCCAAGAATCCATTGGATCCAACCACATGTTGTCCCAACAACCTGTATAACCTCTCATATTGGACACCAGGCAATTAAATTGTGTCTAGAGTAGCTCCCTCTAGATATAGAAACACATGTCCACAAAAGAACACAACTCCACATCCATCAACCTCCAAAGCCGACACTGAGAGTAAATTTACTAGTAACTATGGAACAAACAACACCTCGGTCACCTCTAGAAAACCTCCTAAATTTAGTTGGAATCTAACGCATCCAACCCCTTTCAATGCATGCCTAATGCTAGCAACCCATATAGCAATCTGAGTCTATCTCTGAAAAACTGAGGAACACTGACCTCATTCCCGTCATATGTCGAGATGCACCATTGTCCACAAATCATGCTCCAATGATGTCCTCGCACACTAGACAACCACTACCTGAGAAAAAAGTCATCAAAGAAAATTATTTCTCAAACTTCTCAATAAACTCCACAACCTCATTTGATGCTTGACACATTTGGTTCCTTCTTGCTCTTCTTCTTGTTCAGACATTGACTAGCATAGTGGTCAGTCTTATGACATGCAAAGCATTTCGCTTTGCTCATGTCATGTTTCTTGTCTTTTCTCTTTCCCACAAGAGCAACATTCTCCTCGTATGCACCACCCTTTACCTTCTCTTGATATCTACTGTGAGACCCCTCCTAGATCTACTCCTAAGTAAAGTCATCCCATGGTCTGCTCCAATCTGGGAGCTTTTCTCTCCCCACCACACACTTCATGAAAACATCCCACTCTTTGGTGAAGCCCTTCAGGGATATGTGCACCAACTCCGAGTCTAGAATAATCTCCCCTACAACTGCCAACTCATCCTTCACCTGTCTAATCCTAGTGAGATAGGAGGCCACACTCTCTTCCTTGGCCATCCTAGTGCAGTGGAGCTTGTCCCTTAGGGCCATCTTCTTGTTCTCGTTCTTGTTCTCATACAATTTTATCAGTGCATCCCACATCTCCTTCTCAGCCAAATGTGGGATCAAGTGGTCTTTCACTCCATCCAAGATTATCCTTTGCGCCCTTGCTTCCTTCACCTCATGGAGGTCTAGGGAAATGGGATTTGACAAAGGCACTATCATTGTGGTACTCACAAATTCCCACAGCTTCTTCTCCCAGAGAACCGTTGCAATCCTCACCTTCCACTGCAGGTAGTTGGAGATCCCCTCCAACCTATCCTCATACTTGAGACTGGAATTCATCCTTTTCCAACTGACAAAGACCATTTTCCCCTTCTCTTCCAAGCAAAAACCCCTGAAAATCACTGTTATCCAAGTGCCAAAATCTGTCCATTGAACCTCAGAGCTCAAGCTCTGATACCATGTTAAATTTACTAGACAAACATTGATCAATAATAAGATTTCAACCTCCAATGGTCATTCACCAGTAATGCAAGTTAACACATGCATTCAACTGGAACTATGAGCAAAAATACAAATGACTAAACAATCTGAAAATCAGCAACGAAAATAAATGAACAGTAGACAACATTCAACCATAAATGACAAGTAGATATATGGGAAATGCCCCTAGAAAAACCCCATAGGGAAAACCAACCAAGGAGAGATTTTTTTATTGAGTTCGTAGGAAATTTCTAAGTTTACAACAACAATAAATTTTCCAACATTAATCATTGTACTTATCTCACAAATATGCCCAACACCACCTCGACTTGTGTGTCCAACATGTTGTCTTGTTTTATGTGCTTGTACGGCCCAATATAGTAGAAAACCCAACAATACAACAAAAAAACCAATAGTACGACCTCGATTTTTGTGCCCATATCTGTTGCAAGTATAGTACGATCCTTGTATGGATTTTCCAACAATAAATGTGCCTAAAAAACTGTGTCTAACACACTTTCCCTTATTGTACAGCCAACAATAAATGTTTGTATGACCCTCCTTTAAATGTTGTACAAACTGTAATAAATGTTGAACTTTCTCCTTGGGATGTGTGATACCATTTCCTTGGAATGTGTGTCAATCCTCCTTGATGCTCCTATTTTTCCTCTCAACTCAAGCTCTCTTGGAAAATGTGTCTCTTCACATTCCCTCTCAATATCTCCTTGAAAAGTATGCCCCCTCTCTCTCAAATGTTGTCTTTATTCACTCATTAATGAGTAACTACCCTAACCCTAGATCTCAATGGATGAGATTCGATCTTGCTCCACAAGATCAACGGACATGACTTAATATTTCATTGAGTTCACTTAAATCACTTAAGTGACCCAACCTTATAAAGTCACTTTTACTCATTAAATAATAAAAGACCCCACTTAACTTTATAAAATCACTTCATAAAGTCAAGTCACTAGAGAGAGACTTTTGCTCGATCACCTCTGCATGTTGGGCACCGCCAATGCAGAAGTACCTTCGAGCTACAAAAACTAACAACCCTAACGCTGATAATGTCTATATGTTGCAGATCCCTAACCATATTTGAGAAATGAATTTTGACATGGTTACAAGGTCCTTGAATTTCAACATTATCCATCACTCCTTGTAACATTAGGAACATCAATAAAAAGAACTCCAACAAAGAAGACTTATATGTGTTAATACTCTATTATTGGAGAAGTTAAGTGACCCTAGTATATTAACTAGATTAAACCCTCTCTAGTTTATTGCACTAAAGATTGGAGACTAATTATCTACAAATTCTTTTTATTCCCTAACTGAATGTCATGCATCAAATCCTATGCATTACAACTACATTTTGAAAGATGCAACATATATGTGTCCAAAATGGCACCACTACCACGACCAATTGTGCATCTAACATTGGAATAGAATATATACAAAAAAGGATAACATCAAGATGTATTCAAACACACAAGCATTTACCAAAATATAAAGTAGGGGCAATAGTACACCCAAAAGATGAAATGCACGTTGTCGTGGAAACACTTCTCTAATACAAGATTTTTTATTGAGAAAAAGAATAGTATATCATTGAGAATATAAAACTAATTACAAGAGGGGGGGAACCATTATTTCTTAAAAAAAAAGACTAAAGCCCTTAACTTGTTGCCTAAAATACCTTCATGGATAAATTAGGCTCTTATTTTGCTAACTAGTCCTCAAAACATTATTTATCTTCCTGAACCCTAATTTAACACAAGTGGCAAAGTAGGGGCAGTGGTATCACAACAACACAAGCACATAAAAAAACAAGATTGCATTGATAGTGAGAAAGCGAAAGTTTTCTTATAAAGGGTTACAAGCTAGTCGAGTCTAATAACCAAGTGACCATTATTCTCTAACATCTACTTTAACACCCTCCCTTAACAATCCATCTACTAACTACACTAGGCTTATACCATAATTTTGCATATTTTTCAAGACCCAAAGACTTGTGAAAATGTCTACAATTTGGCCCTCAATGGGACAATATTGGATTTTTGGTTAGTTTGAGCACCCCTTGATTGTCATGGAGTAGGGGTGTTGGCTCTGTCTGTTGCATCTTCATGTATGGAAGCATCCTCTTAAGCCAAACTGCCTCGCACACTCCTTTCACCGATCCTAAATATTATGATCTATAAATGAAAAGACTATTGCATGTTGCTTCTTGTTGGTCCATGTGACTGCACCTGTGCCAAAACTCAATACATATCCCAAAATTGATTTTCTATCATCCACACAACTTGCCCATCTAAATCTATATACCTGCGCAACTTGTCTAATCTAAACATTAGGGAAAATTTGAGGTATAAATGGGTCTCCTGAGGAAAATAATAGTTAAAATAATAAAATAAGAGTTATGAATTTTCAAAGGGAAATAAATAAAACAATTTTTTAATGGTATTTTCAACTTGTGTCCTTATAGGTTTACTCAAATTTCAAGTGTCGACACTCATTGAAAGCAAAATGAAATTTCGCATCCAATGAGTATCAACTCTGCATACTTTTCATAGATCCACAGTGATATAAATTGGAAATATATGGAAAAAAAAATTCCATTTATTTACAATTTATCTCACTGTGGGTCTATTAAAAATACACAAAGTGGAAACCCTTTGAATGCAGAGTGAAATAAGAGTTGTGAATTTTCGAAGGGAAAGGAATAAAACTACTTTCCTAATGGTATTTTCAATTTATCTCCTTATAGATTTACTCAAATTTCAAGTGTAGGCACTCGTTGGATGCAAAATGAAATTCCGCATCCAACGAGTACCCACTCTGCATACTTTTGATAGAACCACAGTGAAATAAATTGAAACTACATGCAAAACATTTTTCATATATTTACAATTTATCTCACTATGGGTTTATAAAAAATACACAAAGTGGGTACTTATTGGATGCATAATTTCATTTCGCATCCAATAGTGCCTACACTTGAAATTTGGGTAAACCTATAAGGAGATAAGTTGAAAATAAGATTTAAAAAATAGCTTTCTTCCTTTCCTTCCAAAAATATTTATCCTTATGGTTGACATCATCTTAAATTTTATTGGTTCTTCTAAAATTGATTTTGAATGTACATTTTTTGTTTTATACCTCAAAATTCCTCTAATGTTTGTATACCCATACAACTTAGGTTTTTTGCTTCTATTGTACAAAATGTCAAAGTCAAGTGTCCCTTTCACATATCTCAATACCCTCTTTGTTATAGTCCAATGTTCTAACTTCATTGTTGTCATGAATCTGGAAATGAAGCAAGCGTAACTCAAATCAAGCCTAGTTATTGTAAGATATATAGGGCTCCCCACTAGCGACTTGTATACTAACTCGTTAACTGCCTTAAAACCAATCTTAGTTGAAATCTTTAGCCCTTTCTCCATAGGTGTAAGCAAGATTTTGCAATGTTATTTTGAACATGTCAAGCAAACTCCTTGCATCTTTGGTTATGAGACAAAAACTCTAGTTCTTCTTTGCCAAAATTCTACACCTACACAGTGAAGTAGGAGGCCTAGATCAATGATGTCAAAAGATTTACTCATGTTACATTTTATCTATACAATAACACTTGCCTCACAACCTATAATAATGATGTCATTACATAAATGACCAGTGAAATGATATCATTACCAACACTTTTGACGTACAAATTGGAATCCTTGGTACTCGGTTGGAACCCTTGTTTATCCAAGTACCTATCAATCTTAATGTACCATGCCGAAGGAGATTGATTCAATACATATAGAGTCTTCTTCGGTCTGTACACAAGATGCTCCTTCCCTGGAACCGGAAATCCTTGTGGATGATACAGGTAGAGCTCTTCCTCCAAATATCCATTGAGGAAGGCACTCTTCACATCCCTTTGATGGACCTTCCAATGGAATTACGCTACCATGGCTAGAACTAATTAGATGATGCTCAACTTTGTTGTAAGAGAAAAAGTTTCATCATAGTCAATGCCCTCTCATTGAGAGAACCCTTTTGCAACCAGTGGTGCTTTGTACTTGTCAAGTGTGTCATTTGCCTTGTACTTAACATTGTAGACCCATTTCCAGCGAATGGGTTTCTTCCCTAATGGAAGAGTTGTGAGATCTCAAGTTTGATTTTCAACATACCTTCATGTTCAATTGCCATGGCCTTCTTCCATTCAAGTCTCCCTTTTGCTTCCTCGAACACATGTGGCTCATATACTTCCTAAACATCAGTCATCAAAGCAAAGTTAATAGTGTTTGGTTTATGTTTACTCTTACCTCTCAATGATCGTCCCTCAATCATTTCATCCATCCTAACATCTCCAATGGTGATGTGCCACCACTTTGGCCTCTTCTTTGGATCTTCCCCATTGAAGCTATCACCATGATCTAGGCTACTTGTACATGTACCGATATCATTAATATCAAATCTTGACAACTCCTCCAACTCAAAATCCTCCCCCTTTCAGGTGGGGTTGCTTGAAGCTTGATCCATGAATCATTAGTTGCAATGTATTGTTATTATGTGACTTTGATCTGTAAAGAATGTAGATATCTTGACTGGAGATCAACTAATTGGTGTCACCATCAACCAATCTGTAAGCTTTATGACTATCATTATATCATATCATCATCAGTGTCTTGCTCTTAGGGTCTTACTTGGTTATCTTCTCATCCAGAATCCAAGTACAAGCAATTGATCTAGGTGGATATTGATGGCCACCTGCCTATTCCACTTGGACCCACACCATTGCTTCTTTCAGTTTTTCAGTTTCCTTAATTGTAGCACAATTTACTATTTTTAGCAGTTCTTCGGGCCCTGAACTTCCAGAGCTATTTTGAGGCCCTAAACGGCGTTTTTTGGGCATGAATGGTCCAGCGAATATGAATCCGTTCCGGACTCAATATTTGTTGTTAGCAGTGTAGTCCTCGAATAGATCTTTCGAACGATGTATCATGTGCGTCAAACAAAGATAGTATGCCAAAGTTGCGACCCCAGGAAATTGATGTACCAATTTACCCCAACGGGGCCCATATTCTGGCGTTTCATCTCCTAGGGTTAAGTTTTTGGATGTTTAAGGTTTTCCATTGTTTCTCAATAATATATAGGCTTCGAGCTTCATTATAACACAGAGTTCAAAGGCCAGTAGCCGCCACATCTCTTCTCAGAGATAAGCTACCAGCGCCCTAGCTAGTTTATTTCCATTCTGTCTGTAAGCATTTTTCAGTGATTTGTTATTAATGAAGTGAAGTCTTATTTCCGTTGCATCTCTGCGTTTATGTGTATTTCTGTATTTCATTGTGTTCCTACATAAATCTGGATCAGTGGTATCAGAGCGGTCTGCTCGTTCTCGATCTTTCTTTGCATGTCCCCAACAAGGTCGAGGTATAAGGAGTTGGGGATCAATCTGGTTGAACCTTTGCAAGATCAGCCTCGCAAACCCCGACGATCGCCCATGGGGGAAGAAAAGAAAGATGAGAGAGCAAGAGATCCTATCAAAATTTTGCTCGAGGAGGCCCTCGAGAAACAAAGGACGTGATAATGGACAACTTTGCCCAGATTCTTCAACGGATTCCCACTAGCGGCGCATCGACATCCAACATTCCCACTAGCGACGCATCGACATCCAACATCCACTCTGGAGGTTCAACCCTTTTTAAGGCATAAGTAAACTTTGACATTCCCAAATTTGACAACCAAATAGATGCACATGTCGTATATAGATGGTCAATCGTTAGGAAGGATATTCTGCCTGTGAATTTTTCGAATCGAAAGGATTATTTTTTCACTACTTAAAGCCGCTCCCCATGTCAAGGACCGGTGGAAAACCTACTTGAGCAATCTACGAGGGGGAACCCTCTTTGCTCTCGGCCACACCCACTTGGAATTCTTTCAGACGCATCAAGGAACAATATTATCCCATGAGGAGCTATGAGGACAAATACATACGCTGACTACGCTATACAAAGAAGGGACCAAGATGTGCATGATGGACGCTACTCGTTTACACCCTACTATCAAAGTTGCACGCTATTCAGAAACATTTGCGTTAAAGTACCACATACCAGACAGATACATCTGGGGAGGAAATGGAGTTCCTCGACATATCCTCGCTTATTGTGGCATACCAATATGCTTCCAAGATTGAGCGTGGTTCAAATGTAAGTAAGACTTTGGTCTCAAGGACCAAGCAAGGGAAAGGTACCCCCAAACCGTAAAACAAAGGACAAGCTGGCATGCCGCCCAGACAACCCGCCAAAGCTATTGGCAAAGAACAACACCAAGCCAAAAAAAAGCGACACCTGTGGGAAGTGGTGTGAGTTCCATAAGAGCTCCACCTCACAACACACAAGTGGAGTGTCGGGCCAAGGCCATCGTAGTCGAAGAAGGCTTCTGAGTCGGATGCTTGCTCCGACTCTGAATTAGAACTCAACAAGGGGAATGATAGGGGAAGTGTATTATCGATGTGGAGCCCAACGCCACCATTACCACCAAAAATATCAATAAGGAGGAACGAGAAGATCCAGAGGAGGCAAAGCCTCTCTTCCATTCCAAGATGTGGATAAAGGGTTCCCGCTGTAATTCATCACCGGTTTAAAACCTCATCTCGCGAGGTCGGAAGCAACTGGGATTGTCGACAACAAGACACCCACAACCATACACCATCGATGGTTGCACCAAGGACAGGACCTACACGTTAGTCAACAATGTCGCCTACCCTACAACATCGCCCCTTCATGGATGAGGTATTATTTGGCGTTGCTCCTCTTGATGTTTCGATGTATTATTAGGCCAACCGTACTTGTGGAAGCTTACATGTTGCGTAAGAGTCCGTGGCTGTTGTTATTATCACCTTCGGCAATAAGATGTAAAGGATACAAGAAAACAAATTTCCTAGTTTTCGAAATGAGCTTACTGCAAAACAATGTAGTAAGCTCATTTCCAAACCGCCAGAAATTTGATTTCGATGATCCACCCTCGAAAAGTGGAAGACTATGGCTATGACCTCCAGACAAGGCCCCACCGCATGAAAACAACAAATGGATAAGGTCGCGGAGGAGTACAAGGACATCTTCAACTCCCCCCGCAGGGGTGCCTCTAAACTACCAGGTCAAACACCGCATCGATATGACCCCAGGTGCGCCACTTCCCAATGGATCCATCTATCGACGCTTTGTTCCGAGAATGACTAAATCAAGAGGCGATTCAAGCGTCATAAGTGTTGTCACATCCGTCGATTTCATCACCCCGCGGAAGCCCAATCGTTGGTGCGTAATAGAAGGATGGGACTTGAGATTTTGCATCGACACTATCTAATCAACAAGATCACTGCTCGAATAGGGTAACCGCATCCCACTGACATTTGACCTTCCGACTAACCTTGGTGGGCAAAATATTTCAGCAAGATTGACTTGAAGTCGTGGTATCACCTTCCGCATCAATCAACCCTCCGATGTGGAAGACTACCTTCAAATCCAAGGAGGGCCTTTTCATCGGTTATCATGCTAATACTGGTTGACAAAATGCCCCCTAACCTTCATGAGGTTAATGGATCACATCTCTACCATTCACCAACTCCATTGTACTTTGATGGTATTCCTAATCTTCACGATTCTTGGAAGATATAATCTCCACCTTACATCCGGCTAAATCCTCCAAAACACCGCTGGCAACAATAAGTCAGGTGCCAATTTGGTGAAATGTGCACTTTTGGCATGACTCGGGTTCATTATCTAGGATACATTATTGATGGTTAAAGCATGTGGATCCAAAGAAAGAACCAAGTCATTCGGGATTGTCCATCCCTAGCCATCCTAACAGAGCTCCGCAGCTTTAGGTCTTGCCAATTTCTACCGTAGGTTTGTGTTGATTCTCTCATATCACTTGGCCCTTGAGTCAAGTCACCAAGGGAGGAGCTAAAGCAAAAATCTTTTGGTCCTGAATCTCAATAGAAGGCGTTTGAGGAGTTGAAACATCACCTCTCCTCTGCACCAATGCCTCAAATTACTCTAATTTGTAACAACCATTTGAGATCGAGACAGATGCCTCGACTATGCCATTGGGGCAGTCCTTACAAAGAAATGTATTCCATTGTGCGTGCTTGTCGCAATGGAAGCATTTACATTTTGGGAGTGTTCATCCACTACTGCACTTCCACCCCGCATTTCATACGCATTAATAAGGGAAGTTTAAAACCATCGCTTTAATGTAATGGTCCACATACCTGCAACAGTTTACTTTGAACATTAAGTACAAGCAGCAAGCACTCAATAATGTTGCAACCGCCTCTAATCGACCACCCATCGTATGCTTAACCATCGGTACTCAACTCTTGTAAGTAATAAGATTCGACACGCCGGCTACCAAGGGATCCGTAATTCAGCCACACATACAATACACTCTTTGGAGGGTAAGCAAGTTCCCAATTTCACCTCCGGGATGCCCTTCTTTGTCACCTAGGACACCTTTTGTGTTCCTTCAAGCGAGCGCTGCTACGATTTTGGGAGGCACACTCACCGAAATACTTCGAGGTCGAAAACCATGGCGCATCGCAAAAGTATTTATTGGTCAACCTTCGACAGGATGCTCCGAAGTACATCAAGTCCCGGTGACCGCTTGCGCAATTTCCAAACCAACCATCATGAAGTAAGGCCTCTATACTCCATTTTCTACCCCCAGTCGACCTTGGTATCCATCTCTATGGATTACATTCCGGGCCTTCCTTCTACCAAGCATGGTAACGACTGTTTTTGTGGTCGTCGATCGATTCTAGAAGATGTCCATTATGATGGCTCGAAAGAAGAATATCACAGGTTACCACTAAACTCTTTGAACGAGTGGAGTACACTTTGGGATCCTACCTGCTCATCATCTCTTTATCGATAGCAAGATTATCCATTCCATTGATTAACCATCTTAAAATGCCTCCAGCTCACCAGTCAATGAAATTCCCTTTCATGGGCTTCTTTGGGATTCCACTAATTATAAGTCCCATCGGGACGTAGCCATGCCATTTGCGCTAATACTAGGGCAGATTCAAAGATACGTCCAATCCGAGTAATGGACAAGGCAAACAGCTTCATTGAGCGCATTCACATTTTCATCCGCCAACAGTTCATGACATCTTGGACAGAACCAATTCTAAGTACAAGCAACATCATGATCAACATAGGTTACCACAATAGTTTCAGGTTGGCGAAAAATTTTGGCTACATTTTCAAAAGGAGCGGCTCGCTGGACCCTACCGCAAGATTCATTCACTCTGTGATATGGGCTATACACCATCACCAAGGTTGTAGGGGACAATGCCTTTGAGCTCTATATTCCACCATTCCTTGATCTGCACCAAGTGTTCACGTGGACTTCTTCGCCCTACTTTCCACTCCTCCTACTAGACACATCCGGACATGGCGTAACAACTCACACCAACAGTTAAACCTGGACAGACATGGAACAAGCTACTAACCGATCGAATTATGGACACATAGGATCAAGAACACCCGCCATCAGAGGATCCAAATTTATATCGAGTTGTCAAAGCAGCCAACTCCTTCACCAAGGCAAGTGGCTAACCAGGGACCAAGTTCAACAAAGTTTCTTACTCATCTCATGGAGGAACTCAACGACTGGGATCATCGCTTCCTATGGGAGGACTGATCCGTGTGGATATTTGTGGCCACCCGTCTATTCCACTGGACCCACACCATTGTTTCTTTCTGTTTCCTTAATTGTAGCACAATTTACTATTTTTAGCAGTTCTTCGGGTCCTGAACTTTCGGAGTTGTTTTGAGGCCCTAAACGACGTTTTTTGGGCATGAATGGTTCGACGAGTATGAGTCTTGAACTTCTGGAGCTGTTTTGAGGCCCTAACCGACGTTTTTTGGGCATGAATGGTTCAACGAATATGAGTCTGTTTTGAATTCAATATTCGTCGTCAGCAGTGTAGTCCTCGGATAGATCTTTCTAACGATGTATCATGTGCGTCAAACGAAGATAGTATGCCAAAGTTACGACCCCGGGAAATTGATGTACCAATTTACCCCAACAGGGCCCATATTCTGGCGTTTCATCTCCTAGGGTTAGGTTTTTGGATGTTTAGGGTTTTCTATTGTTTCTTAATAATATATAGGCCTTCGAGCCTCATTGTAACACAGAGTTCAGAGGCCAGTAGCCGCCACATCTCTTCTCAGAGATAAGCTACCAGCGCCCTAGCTAGTTTATTTCCATTCTGTACGTAAGCATTTTTCAGTGATTTGTTATTAATGAAATGAAGTCTTGTTTCCGTTGCATCTCTGCGTTTATGTGTATTTATGTATTTCATTGTGTTCCTACATAAATCCGGATCAGCAGTGGAACTAAAGACCTTAAGATGATCGACTCAAGGATTCCCCCAAAGCACGCTTCCTCTAGGTTTTTGTGTTTCACTACCATCGTGGAAGATCTATTAAGCATATACATTGTTGTGAACACTGCCTCAGCCCAACACCTGTTGGAAACACACCTATTCTCCATCATACATAAGGCCATCTCTGTGATAGTGTGGCTTCACCTCTCAACCACTTCATTATGTTATGGAGTGCAAGGTGTAGTGCACTGTCTTTGGATCCCATATTTAACACAAAAGTTATTGAATTCTTTTGAACAAAATTCCCCACCATTATCAATTCTAAGTGTTGTAGTGTAGTGCAGGGTGTAGTGCACTGTCTTTGGTTCCCATATTTAACACACAAGTTATTGAATTCTTTTGAACAAAATTCCCCACCATTATCAATTCTAAGGGTGGTAGTGTGACAACACTCTTTTCTACTAGTGCTTGAAACTTTTGAAATTCATTAAACACTTCAAATTTCAATTGCAAAAAATACACCCACATTTTCCTATTGTAGTCATCAACAAACAAAAGGAAATCCCTAGCATTGGTGAGTGATGCCATGCTCATTAAACCACAAACCTCTACATGAACCAAATGAAGGACTCTCGATGATCTCCAAGCTTGTCCTTCATCAAATGGTGCTCAGTGTTGCTTCTTTCCTCGACAAGCTTCACACACACCTTGAACCCACTGATGGATGTCAAGAAGTCCATCTACCAAGTTAAGATGCCCATACCATTGATGCCATAGTGTATTGATATTTGATGCACTATTGATTGTCAATGCATGCTCCCTGACTTGTCCAATGTCAACCAATATGAATAGTCCATTATCCTCCACACCATGAGCAATAGTTTTCTTGGTCTCCTTGTCAAGAATGTAGCAACTATGATTGATAAATTTGACATCTAACGGGAGGCAGTGTCACATACTCTAACTAAATAATAGTAAATTAACCTCCATGATTGGCATAGTACACACTAAGAAAAATCAACATTTCCCCTCCAAAAAAAATATGCACATCCTCTTTGCCCACTACTATGTGCTCTTCTCCACCACCAAAAATCACTAAATCCTTGGAAGAAC
Organism: Picea sitchensis; assembly: GCA_010110895.2. Taxonomy (NCBI): domain Eukaryota; kingdom Viridiplantae; phylum Streptophyta; class Pinopsida; order Pinales; family Pinaceae; genus Picea; species Picea sitchensis. Next base: position 59,183 of record SNQJ01S0028553.1, on the reverse strand, counting down.
ATGCAATGTACTTTATGAACTTGTCATGCCTTTTGGTGAAGTCTCGTCATGTACCTATATCAATGTGCCAAGTGGATGACAAGAGCTAATTCATTGGTTACTTGCCATGAATGCATAGAAGGTTGACTCCTCCTCCATATGCTCTACAACATAAGCCTTTTTTGAGGCCCACCTTGGTTGGTTTTATGATCAACAAACCTCTTTTTGTAATGTGTTTTCATATGTCCCACCTTGCCACAATAGTGATGTGATGTTCTTCAAATTTCTAATTACATCTTCACCATTGCCTTGACCTTTTTTCTTTGTCCACTTGCCTTTTTCCCTCGACATTCACTGCAAAGGCTTGTTTTGAACACTTTGTCTCACTACTACCACTGAATTGTTTATTCCATGTATTCTATTGTAAGAGTTTGTTGTGTAGCTCATCAAACTTCAAGTAAACATTTGTAGTGGTGATGTTCAAGGTCTCAATAAAATACTCATAACCATGTGGTGATCTTTTTAACGTGATTACCACCATGTCCTCTTCTTCTATCTTTTGACTAATGGCAAACAATCGTTCTATGATACCCTTGATTTTGAGTAAATGCTCTTGCAAAGATGCACTCTCATCCATCATGATCAAGAACAACATATTCTTTAAGAAGAAGGTTATGCCCTTGTCTGAAGTCTCAAGAAACTCTTTCAAATGCTTCCAAATATCTGCTAACTTCATATGACTTCATATGACTCATGTAACCAATGCATAAAATCAGTATGACTTTGGTACATCATCCAATTTCTAAAGTTGGATGATTGAATGTGGAATCATTATCTTGAATATGTTTCAATAACATATTGATGATATTAAAATTAATGCAGCTGCAAGAGCCATTCTCTAGGAGGATGGCAAAGACCTTAGTTGTGACTTAGGGCCCCCAATACACTCCTGGGGTTCTTGGTCTGGGACCAAGCAGTTAGAGCCAAGGAAAAAAACCCTAGTTGGGCTCCCAATGTATTTATGGGGTTCTTGGTCAGGGACCAAGCAATTTGATGATATAAGTCCCTAGATGTGTTCTAGGGAATCATTGTTCAGTGCTTGGATTGATCCTTGGTTATGTACCTTGGTGGTTAAGCCCCTAGATATGTTCTTCTTTACTTCTTCCTAAAGAATGTTGGCCACCTTGATCTTGAAACCCTTCTCATCAATTTGTTTTATTACTTTGTTGATTTACTTGTGGTCTATTTTTTATTTACCACTTGATATTTTAATTGGTAAAATATTATTTCTTTATTGTTAGGTATTAACCTAACCCTGAAGTTATGGCGAGTGGACTAACATGTTAGCCCTACCTTACCTACCTAAAACTATATAAGGAGTGACCTGCCCCTCACTTGATACACTTACCTTATCCTAGCCGAGTTGGAGACTGAGATTTGTTGTGGCTTTTCTGGACAGGGTTACAAGTTTATTGTGACTCTTCTAGACAGGTTCACAAGGGACCTCTCAACTCCCCTCGTGTGTGTTCTTGGTCTGCTCCAACTCCCGTGGGTTTATCCCTATCAGCAATGACTGTTTTAACCTGTCGTTGACCTGTAGGAGTCTATCCCTTCCAGTCGTAAAGGGTTCTTGTTGTTGTTAGTGGTCTAGACCACCTTGCTGGTTTGATTATGCCACCTTGTTGTCCTTCTAGTCTAATGATGTCGCCTTGATATTTTACTAGTGCCACCTTGTTGATTTACTTGTGTCGCTTTGTTATTTTATTGGTGCTTCCTTTGCTAGTATGTTTGTCCTATCTTGTTGGTTTGTGGTGCCACCTTGCTCATTTCTCTCTACTGTCTTGGTATATATGTTCTATGAGTGGATTGTTGGGTCTTATATTGAACTGTTGATATTTATCTATGTTTGAGGGATACATCTGTCTCTAGAGTTGGGTTGAAAGTGTTAAATCAACCTAAGGTTGATTGTGGGTTTATTTTCAATCCTAGGTTGGATAGTGAATTGTTTTTCAGCCCTAATACTTAACCATTCCATCTTGTTGAGTTTTTTTGTTTGCTTAATTAATCCTTCGTGGTTTTGTCCCTATGTCCATGAGGAGATCTACTCTGAGGATTTGATCCATGATTTACCAAGTTTTATGAGCATACATTGGAGGAAGGAAACAACAACATATCAAGTACCTTTGTTCTTTGTTGCAGCTAAGTTAATACTCATATCTATGTTATGTTACTCACGGATTTATGTTATTAAATTATGCTTCAGAAATTTTAATGTTTTGTTGATCCTAAATTACAGTAGCAAATGTTTTGAAATTTACAAAAATGTTTATGTTTCTAGCTAGCCTACTATTTTGCCCTTAAATTCTAACATGGTATCAAAGCTTAGAATGTAAAAGGAGTTCATTTGTCACGGACTTTTGAGCCTGCGTAGATCCTCTATTAAGGGTTTGTTTTTTAGATCAACAGTAAGTTTGTTTTGCATCAGATCTCTTTTATATACAGTTTTCAGTATGGCTTATTCTTCAATCAAAGCAGAGGATAGACTTGAAGGAGCTTCAAACTTCAATGCCTAGAAGGCTAGGGTCTTTATTATCATGGAAGAAAGTGACTTGGATGCACTGGTTACCAGGGTGATGGAAGAACCTACTACAAATGCAGGAAGCGCAACCTATAAGAAGAGGCAGGCCAAAGCCAAGAGAATCATATTTTACTCAGTTAAAGATAGTATGATGCCTCTTATTGCTCACCTAAGGACAGCAAAGTAATGTTTTGATTCCCTAGCCAACTTGTATGAAAAGAAGACCCCAACTCAGAATAGGACCTTCAAGAAACAACTACGTACATTAAAGATGAGAAAGGATGAAACCATCTGTCTTCTTTTCCAAAATTGTCCAAAGAAGAGATCAGTTTGCAGCAATTGGAGTTGCAGTAGATGATGATGACCTTGTACAAACAACAATAGATGGTCTTCCATAATCATGGGAGACATTTCTCTCATCTGTAAATGGAAGAGAAGTTCAACCCAACTTCGAGATATTATGGCATGATTGCTTAGAAGAAAAGGGCAGAATTAAAAGCAGAAATGAACCCTCCACTGTGAAAGACCATGCTCTTTCAACGAAAGCCAAGAAATGGAAGAGGTTTCCTCTGCACAAAGGCAAAGGTAAGAAACCTCAAGGCAAGCACTCTCATCCTCACTCTCATTTATCTAAAGTAAGATGTTTTAACTGTAACAAGCTATGTCATTATGCAAAACACTGCAAGAACTCTCCTTCAAAGCAGAAACGGAAAGACAGGTTCCATGCTTCAATTGCAACTGAGGAAGAAGAGCCTCAAAGAAAGAGAACCATAGTTGTTTCCAAAGAACAAGAACAACGTAGATAAAGTTATCTTGTTTCGGCTCTCTCCGGTGTTGTCACCAAATCAAAATAAATTTGGTTAGTGGACAGCGGGGCCTCCAAGCATATGATTGGTTTCAAACAAAACCTTGTGAACTACCAAGATAAGAAGTTCAATGTGATGGTATAATTGGGTGATGATAGCATGTATGTCATCAAAGGAGTTGGATCATCCTCTTTTCAGCTTCAGTCAAGTAATGTATTTCATGTAAAATAAATTTTGTATGTTACTAGCTTAAAGAAAAATCTTATTTCAGTTGCAGTTCTAGAAAGTAAAAGGTACACAGTAGCCTTCTCCCAAAGAAAGGCTCTTATGTGGCCCTCAAATGAAAGTATGAGCTCAGCCATGATAATCGGAGTTCAAGAAGGTGGAGTCTAGTCAAGTTATTCAAGCATAAGCTCATGAGATGATCAACCCCTGTGAACTATGGCAGAAAAGGTTTGGACATATCAACTATAATGCTCTCCCAGATTTGCAAAAGATGGTAATAGATATGTCAGATTTTCCTTTTGAACATGATAATATCTGTAGAAGTTGTGCTCTTGGTAAAAATACAAAGAAAGTTTACCCTCACAATGATAGAAAAACTAATAGTATCTTAGATATTATTCACTATAATCTTTGTGGACCTATGACTGCTCCATCTATGAATTGTTGTCTTTATTATATCATTTTTATTGATGATTGCTCCCGTAAAACCTAGATTTATTTTCTGAAAACTAAAGATGAATCATTCAGTAAATTTAAATATTTTAAAAATCTTGTTGAGAATCAAACAAATAGACATATTCGTGTTTTCATAACAGATAATGGAAAAGGGTTTGACTCCCACAAGTATGATGATCTCTGTCGGGCTTCTAGAATTAAGAGGGAGTTGACTGTGCCTTATAATCCCCAGCAGAATGGGGTTGCAAAAAAAAAGAACAAGACAATTTGTGAGGTAGCCAAAGATATGATGTATGATCAGAATCTTTAGTTGTCTCCTTGCGCCGAAGCTGCAAATATTGCAGTCTATATTCCGAACAGGTGTCCTCATAAAGCCTTGGAAAATAAAACTCCAGAAGTCTTCACAGGTAAGATATTTTGACTAAGCCCCTATCGTTGACAAAGTTTGTATACTTTCGAGACAAGCTTGGTGTTGTTGAAAATGCCTCTTACTAAGAGGGAGTGTTAAAATTGATGCAGATGCAAGAGACATTCTCCAGAAAGATGGCAAAGACCCTAGTTGTGACCTAGGGCCCCCAATACACTCCTAGGGTTCTTGCTCTGGGACCAAACAGTTAGAGCCATGGCAAAAGACCCTAATTGGGCCCCCGATGTATTTTTGGGGTTCTTGATCGGGGACCAAGCAATTTGATGATATAAGTCCCTAGATGTGTTATAGGGCCCATGGATGTGTTCCAAAGAATCGATGCTCAATGCTTGGATTGATCCATGGTTGTGTACTTTGGTGGTTAAGCTCATCGATATGTTCTAGGGCCCTTGATGTGTTCTTGGGTATCTTGGTCTAGGACCGGGGAGTGTCTTGGTTTAAGTACCCAACCAAGATGATGTGTGACTTTCTTCAAGGTCCATGTGACCTAGGAGCAGTTAAGAAGAAATGCATGATCACATCATTGCCCCTCCTCGTACGTTGGGATGATAAAAAGCTTATAAGTTATATTGTGGGACTCGTATGGACAAATTGTCATTAAAGGACTTAACCCTTGACTTCGCAAATATAGACGTCAAACCTCAAAAACATAAAAAAGAGAATGGGTCACTATTCTTTGTAGAAGTGTTGAATGTGCAACCTTAATAACCTTCGAATGAGTGTAAAGCATTGTCCTTCCAAGTTTGCAAGTGCCACATAACCCTTAGTTCGGATTAGGGCAATAGAGGGGCCCAAGAAATTGTCAAAATAGGATTTTGAGAGGGAAGAACAAACTTGCAACGTGGTCTTTGCTACCTTGATTATATTCAAGGTCCATGAAAATAGACCAGTTAGCCTTTCCAAAATATTGAAAAAGATGCGAGTCCACTGACAAAAGACTTAATATTATCAAAAAAATCCTGGAATAGATGAGCTATGAGCAAAAGTGGTCAAGTTGAAGACTTGTAAGTTTGCTAAAAAGACATCAGGAGGGTAAGATAGATAATATGGAGTCCACTAATACATAATGTAGCACACATGGTCAAACATGGAATGAACGTTTAAATGATGTAGTAGAAATAGAATTCTGGTCATGTGAAATAGACACTCCTAGGGAGATTACTGAAAAATATTAGGAAGGGTCAACACTGTTCAGAGCAGACTTGCAACGATTTCTCAATTAGGGACCCCTTCTAAATAAGAGTAGTTTGTCATTGTTCTTGTGGTTTAAAGGAGAATGGAAATATTGATTAATTAGATGGATCCAGCCAACCCAATTTCCTCTTATTACCTCCTGGAATATTTTATTCAGGGACTATTGCCTTCTGTTGAGTAGGAAATATCATCGGAGCAGGATCTTGTTGAGTCAAGATGCGGAGTCTGCTGACAATTAATGCAGCACACATGGTCAGATGTGTAATGAATGTTTAAATGTAGTACAAAAAGAATTGTCATTTGAGGTTGACACTCCTATGCAGATCACTGAAGAATACAAGAACAGGATAGCCACTCTGGAGATCAAACTTGCAATGTCTTACACTACGACAGATTACATCTTTGAAGTAATACTGGTAATGAAATTGGGCAAAGAGAATCATTGATTATGTTAAAATAACCGTAGCTAAAAACTCGACTGTACAATTGCATGAAAAGATTATTACAGACCATGAACTAGGACATGTAGTAAATGCCAGGGTAGAACAACCAAGTTGGGCTTCAATCCTATATATTGAATGATGTAATTAAGGAAACGAAGAGGCTGATTACTTTGCTGGCTCTTGAATCCAACTGTGATCATGCAAGCAATTATAGAAATAATCAGGAGTTTATAGAGCAAATTTCTTTCACTTGTCTGAGAGAAATATGAAAATTTCTAATACAAATATTTGCTCACTGGGTAATATTTAGCAATGTATGATAATTTTTCAAGATTTGGTTGAAAAATGTTCACAAACTAAGCAGGCATTAGTAGTGCGAACAATATGGTGAAAAAAATGCAACTCTATTGCAAAAGATTGTACGAATTGGAAGATGATGCAAAAGACTAAAAGATGCATTTAAGAAAACATGTAACAAAGGACATGAGAAACAGTACAAGGTTTGCAGCATTTTGTTGAGAGATTTTGATATTTCAAAATTGTAGGCTTGATATCTTAATCCTCATAAGCAACATCTTGTGCTAGAGTTAGATGTAGTCAAGCAGTAGTTGCAGTGACGTGCCAGAATTTAACGAAATTTTGAAGCAGCGATGTATTGTTATAGCAAGTTTTGGAAGGCAAGGATAAGCAGGTATGTTTAACCCAAGTCAATGGTTGTCTAACAGCAATCCATCTACTTCTTCCTAACTCATTGAAATTTCCATTTAACACAACTTGTATGTACAGGCCTACAAGGCCCTTAGCCTAAAACAAACAATCTCTCGCATAATGGAGGCCCTGCACTTTGATTCCATTGTTAAAAAGAGGGATGTGTTTATGTAGTCTCTTCAATTAAAAAAATTCAGTATCTGACCAACTTATATTCAAAGGAGGGGCTTCACATCAGCTTCAGCCATCTCAATTTTGACATCTTAATCGCATTATGTAGAGAGGAAGGATGATACATCCCTCTCATGAACAAGAAAATTATTGTTCCCGGAGGAATTGAAACATGGCAAGGTTCACATTTACCTTGAAGCATAAGAATTTTGAGCAAACAAGACGTAGATTGCATTGAATGGTATTATTATCTAGCTTTATGACCTTGAAAAAGTTGCTACTCCCAAAGCGATCTTGCAAGGTAAATTTTCTGCAGTCCTGTGTTGTGCTGCACATCGAAAGAGAATATCAGTGAATACCACTGGTTGTAAGGTCCTGCCAGTGAAAACTTTAAAAGTGAACTTTAAACCAAGTCACCTGGTTCCAATATTCAAAAGAAAATGACACGTGCAACAAATATGATAAAATTTGCCATTAAATTGGAGCAATGGTTGACACCCTAAAGGTGATCCCAAAAACCCTTTAAATAAGTAGTTTGACTTCAAATAAGGATACTTCTTTGGATTCTAACATTGACGCACTAATGTTAAACCTCTTTTAGTTAAAACCAGCATAGATCCATCTTAACTCCAGATATATTAAGCAATGAGAGAGTATCAAAAAGAAATTGAGATGCAAATCTCTTGGTGCTAAAAGGATTTGGAGTTAAGATGGATCTAAAAATTAAAACGACTTTGATAATATATCTTCATTATATAATTTTCCTTGATAGTATATGCTCATTATATAATTCTCTCTCTCTCTCTTGTATGTGTATATATATATATATATATATACACAAATTAGTTTTTAACTTAGAACCAACATTTAAATATTTATTTGTCATTAATATTTTTTAATGTCATTTGTCAGCTCAGCCCTGTGCACAGACATTACACATCTCACTCATAGTGGACCATAGAATGCACCTCTCAGCACAACAATATGCCTAAAAAATCAACAAATAAAACACATGATCCACTCACTAGCACCAACAATATGCCTAAAAAATCAACATATAAAACACATGATCCACTCACTAGCACCTCCATCAGTAGGGATTTAGATTTTAAACCGACAATGAGCACTTGGGTTTTCAAATGGGATATTGTTTGATATTCACAAGACAGAAAGGTGCATTGATACTGCTTATAATGATCCTCGTTGAGAATTTACTTATTATAATTTATAACAGTAAAATTGCCATAGAAAGTAGTAATTCCATCGAGATTCAAAAATAAAATTTAGAGTTTGATCTTATATTAGCATGATCTTTACTTTGACCTGCTGGCTGTTACAACATCAGGNAAAACACATGATCCACTCACTAGCACCTCCATCAGTAGGGATTTAGATTTTAAACCGACAATGAGCACTTGGGTTTTCAGATGGGATATTGTTTGATATTCACAAGACAGAAAGGTGCATTGATACTGCTTATAATGATCCTCATTGAGAATTTACTTATTATAATTTATAACAGTAAAATTGCCATAGAAAGTAGTAATTCCATCGAGATTCAAAAATAAAATTTAGAGTTTGATCTTATATTAGCATGATCTTTACTTTGACCTGCTGGCTGTTACAACATCAGGTACCTGAAGTTGATGCCGATATTTATTGTTAAGATAACTGCGGGTTCACCAATATGCCTAGCGAAATTAATATCACGCACTCATGATCACCTACCCTATGCTGTAAAGCATACACAAGACATTCAATCAATGGGGCACAGATATCTGGGTATAAGTGTATGCATTATTCTCTATATTTGCACAGAGAATTGCATCTACAATCAGCTGGAGAAATACAGGCCAATACATAGTTCAATCATCTAAATCCTTCAAGAGTTTCCAAATTGTTCCCAAGGGCATCCAAGTCCTTGGAATTCTTCCATTTTACTTATCTATACCATTGGGTTGCTTGCACTGGTTACAACAGAATAGCCAAGTTATGGTGATGTTAATAAATAGCAACTGCCAACAGAATGACAATGAACTATCATTCCTCCCATCCGTTGTCTGTTGACTTACTGCTTTGTCAACACCTCCGACATTTGTCAATGTTTGCATTACCACAACAGTGATCTGCTTTCCTATCTCCATGGGAATGTAGATCCAATTTTCACATGTAAAACATGAACTTGGAGACTGCAACTGCAGTAATCCTTCCTACCAACACTTGCCTCAGGTGCAACAGTTGAAGGGCTTTGTCAAATACACATGCAGATGTTCTTATTATGCTGCTTAGTCACCAATGTGCAACTTCCTTGTCAAGTTGGTTGTCCCATCCAGCATATCCATATGTACTTATTCTGTAGAAATAATAATGTTGCCAGGCAACAAACTAAGTGTGCACAACACATGGGTCATGTAGTGTTTCCTTCAATAGATGCAATTATAAAGGCATCCTTGCTCTGATGTAAATTGGCATTGGGGCCCTCTGCATGACAACATGGTGACATTTGTTATCTCAAGCATTCAGAATCATTTACTTTAGTGTCTGGGAGATGTTAGCAGGACATGAGAGTCCAAGGTTTATTGCAAAAAGGATTATAGGCTATCAATATCACCTGCCTGGGAAAAGCTCAAATTTTATGCTGTACATCTTGCATGCTAAATATTTAATCGGGAGGGAGTGAAGGAAACAGATATAAACAGGCGATGGTCTTTAAAAAAATTAAATGAGGCCTTGGCTTAAACAAGTATTTGTATATGTAAGCTTTGAAATTGACAACTGAGATATACAAATAGCAACAGGTCCTGTTCAATTCAAGATCCTGTTCCAAAATGCACGGATTGCTCATTCAACTATCTCTTAGTATCAATGAAGTACAAGCAAATAAGTCCAGCAGTTATGAGGTAGTAACAGTAAAATTACAAATTCTCTCTTTACACACCTACACAAACAATTGTGACCAAGGAGATAATTGCTTTTGTCGTCAACTGATGTAGGATCAAACAACACAGATCATTACAATTGGGCATTATAAGTCTGTCAAATGCAAACTGCCTCTACTACTATAGTGTTTAACTAATTATTAATCCTCAGCACGCATACTCATTTTATGAAAAAATGGCAATCAGTGTTCACTTCCATTTTGTTATTTACATCAACCAAGAATGAACCCACAAACATAATACTGGTCTTGAGGATAAATTTTGGATGCCATCCATTAAGCTATCGTTACCAGACAATTGTATGGCTAGCAACTTGGCATATCTTCAACAAGTCGGTGTTATTATGCTAAATTCTGCCAAACATGTTAAAAAGCAGTAGACAAAGTCTTATTATTTTTATTCTGATCACATACTGCCAGCTCACTAACCTAAATATGATATAAATACTTTTTTCTGAGCTTAAAATGATAGAATTTTGAGTAAATGTATAATCAATACAGGAATTTAACCATGACAAGCATGTGTACAAAAAGATAAATTAGCAGCCAGTCAATGATAAGGAGAACGATTTGGAAACAAATAACTAAATTGCACTAAATTGAAATCTTATTTTTCTAAAAATACAGGACATAAGAAATTAAATTGGACAGTAACACGATAAACCTTTTTGCAGTTGGAGCCATTATATACTAAAGAGTTTAAAATTCTAAAGCATCAACAACAAAAATTACAACAATAGGAATCATTTAAAATTACAAATTTATGGAGACTACTTTTATATGAATGACACAACCACATGCATTGAGACAGAATTTTGTCGAGGAATTCATGGCTAAGTACATATGCATGAAACTTGAAAGAGTTGTGGCGACAAAGACGTTTATGTAACCAAAGAGAACAGAATTTATACTTTGGTTGTTCTTCTACGTATCAAGTATAAAATAGCACAATAAAATTCCTCTTGAGGCAATAATGTTAACAACGACGAACCTCTCACAAAAGAAGTGTGTCCCAGTTTTTAGCAATAGCAAAATTCAGCGACCTCTCTCAAAGTCAACACGAGTCCTACTGGAGCCTCCTTCGTAACTTTCCTTCATTGCAGATCCAGCACTTGCCTTCATGGTTCCTCCACCTCCAATCTTGTCCATTGCTTTCTTCCCTTTCTTCACTTCCGTCAAGAACTGATCCAAACCAAACGGATCAGCTTCTTCTGCATCCTTTTCAAACTCAACAGGCCTGTCCCTAGGCCCACCCCTTTCAGTAGCACCAGCAAAGCCTTTATCAGCTCTGAAACGGTCAGTCTTAAGCACCTTCTCAAGCTGTTCATCTGCCCCTCCATACATTTCATTATCTGCATCCTTCTTTGGTCTATAAAGAGTGGATAGTGTGTTATGAGCAGTAAATAGACCTTTGTCATAAATATTGTACTGATCATCAGTTGCAAATCCAGACTCCATGCCCTTATCCTGGTTGAAGAGTCTCTGATCATAGACAACTTCACCTGTTCCTGCAGTGGTATTGGCCATTCCGAGCGCAATTTTCTCACTAACATCACGGTCTCTGTCCCTAGTAATCTTGCTTTTCTTCCCAACATGCCCTTCTTTAGCCTCCAACCTTCTTTCCCTTTCTCTCTCCCTTCTCCTCTCCTCACGAAGCGCTTCACGCTTAAGCCTGTCCTCTCTTTCCTCTTTATTTTCCCTTATGTTCTCCTTAGGGGCAGCACGATCAGGCTCTGTTATCCTTTCACTGCCACCTGCAAAGGGCGTGACAGTTGCTCTTTCAGGTACTCCAATGGAGACCTTATCAGCAGCTGCAGCACCGGCTCCAGCACCTGCGCCTGCTCCACTTCTCTCCATCCTAGCTCGCTGAGCCAGAGCACGCAATTCCTGTTCTTTCTTCTCCTTCTCCTTGAGCATCAACTCCTTCTGAATCTTGGACCTCATCTCAACCGCCTCTCTGGCCTTCTGTTCAGCTACATACAGCGCCTCCGAAAGCTTCGCAAAGTTGTCATTAATCTGGACCTCCTGGAGCCCTCTTCCATCAGCCGCAAGACGCTTGTCGAGCGGAATTGTATAACCTTTGGGATTCTTCCAATTGGAGATGCAAGGGGGGATTTTCCAGTCTTGCTGATCCTTGACAGTCACAGGCCTCGGAGGCGAATGCATAACCGGAACCGGAGGGGATCCGGATGCTTTTGGGACCCTCTTGTGTTTGAACTTGGGAGGCTCGAGAGGATCCTTGGGCATCTCGACCATCCTAATAATCCTTTCTTTGGCACCGGAATTAAAAGCCACTGACTGTTGTGAAGGCGTGTATTTGATATGGGTTGCTTCAGTTGACTGCTGTGGAACATTCTTCGGCTGCGCCGCACTGAGCCGAACATTCACAATCTTTTCCAGGGCGGACTTTGTTCTTAGGGTCGTTTCGTTTATCTCCTTCTCCTCTTCCTCTTCATCCTTCTTCTGGATCCCACCAACCTCGTCGCCAAGCTTGGGCACAAGATCCCTATGTTGAGAATACACAACCTTGGATGCATTCTCATTCTGCTTAACAATAGCATCGAAGGCAATATTTCCCTGCGCATCGACACTGACGGGCAGAATCTTGGTGTCTTTCCTTTCTTCCTTGCGCCCCATGTCCAGTGGATATTGAGCAATATGAATCTCTGGGAAGGCACCCCCATCGCCGAAGTCTTCGATCTTGCGAGGGACGAATCCCGCCCGCTTGCCGTAAGGAGGGATTTGCTTGGCCTTTACAACTGAATTGGGCTTGGATTGATCTACCCGATCCTTGAACCATGGATCCGAAGAAAAATCATATTGTGCCCCGCTGTTTAACTTGGGAGCTGGAAGGCTCCCAAGCAGTGATCCTGCCATCTTCGTGTACGGCCTGAGCGCTGAACAGATAAACAATTGAAACCCTAGTCAAACAAGGTTTTCGAATTGAAACCCTGGCGCTTGTTTAGAGAAAATAATTGAGGGTTTTATTTATATTTATACCAGTGAAATGAAGAAGCGACGCACCGCTTGAATAATTTCAAAGGCCCTCCGGAGCTCTGCTGGTGGATATCAGAGAGCAGCACCAACCCCTGATCCAAARTATGAAACCCTTCCTACTTTAGCCTGTCAAAATACTTATAGGGAACTCTGCTGCTTACAACGTGAATTTGTAGGTCGGCAGCGGGCTCGTTGAAATTTATAAAAGAAGAAAACTTTCAAATATATGATTTTTAAGATGAGTTTCGTAGCGCTTATAAAATAATTTGGCAAGTAAAAGTATTATTGAGGTTGGTTATTGGACAAAGTACCTACATACGTACGTAATGAGATTCAAMATAACGGTATATGATCACCRGGRCTTCATGGAAAACATTGAACCTGGTGGGGAGAGCTGCCWACCATGTATGGCACAAAAATGTACCAATTCCAACAAAGGCTAAAATACATCAAACTCCAACTTAAGAAATGGAACAAGGAATTGTTTGGTAATATCTTTGAGGAAAATAATAAGTTATAGACAGAAACTGCGACAATTCAGTGATTATTATCGTCGGGGACTACAACAAGGGAGACAAAAAAAGGGGAAATCAAATCAAAATGGAGCTAGACAAGCATGAACTACAAGAGGAAATCCTTTGGAAGCAAAAATCTAGAGTCTAATGGCTAGAGGAATGAGATCGAAACATGAAATTCTTGCATAACTCCATGCTACAAAGAAGAAATCAGAACAAGATTATGAATATTATTCAAAGTTCGAGTGAAAGAATATACTTTACTAAAGACATAGAAAAGGAATTGGTAAACCATTTTCAAATGTTTCTTTCAGATCCAGAAAAGGACAGAATAGAGGCTATCCAAGAGATCACTAATCACAGCCCAAAGCTTGTTACCCCAGACCAAAATAGAATTTTAATGTGGCCATCCTCCTTGAAGGAAGTGGAAAGAACAGTCATGGAAATGAAAATGGGGAAATCCCCAGGCCCAGACGATTTCACTTTTGAGTTCTTCCAGAAGTGTTGGAAAATCATTGGAAAGGAAATCTAGGAGGTTGTGGAAGAATCACGAACTTCATGCTTGTAACACACCCACGACGGGGCATAAAAATTTTCAATTTTCTTAAAGGACATAAACTCCATTCATGGCTCCTAATTTGGAAGGTTAGGGAACCAGTCCGACCTCCTGGTCAAGGATCTCTGATTCTGAAGCCAAACAATTCTCTGGGACCTTGATGGTCTCATTCTATAGTTAAACACAGAACCTTTCGGCTTCTTGGTGCAAGTTTAAGGGAACCCGCGACCTTTCCTTTTGCCCTACTGCGAAAACCTAGAGTGTCGGGCATTAGCTCCTTTTGTTTGATAGGCCCCCTCTTGATGTGACCTTGACGATGACCACGTGATTGCGGGCACTTATCCTACCCAATCAACTGTCCTGCCTTCATTCCAGGTAGTTGACCTTTCAACCCAAATCAACGGTCCAACGACCCTCTTCTCGATTGGCGGTTGAGATCTCCTCCAAGTCTCCAGACTTCTGAGATCTCAAATCTCAAACCTTCCCCTGTCAAGGATCGTTCTTAACTCTGTTGAGCTAGATCAGCTCTTCGATTCCCTATTGGAATCTCACGAACAAATCCATAGGTCCTTTATGAAACTCCACTTGCATGACTAAGCACCAAGCGCGAGCCTCACCTCCACACGACCACGGGTTGTGACTACACGCCTACGCAAAGGCACGTCACGATTTCGCGTGTCGAGACTTTGCGAGTGAGCCAACCCTGACTCCCCGACCCCCGAATGTCGAAAGGAGCTTAATGGATGCTAGCTCCTCCCTTGGCCTCTGTCCATGTGACCATTCATCACGACCTGGGGCTCAACTCTTCAAGCGTGTCGGGATTTCGCAGATCAAGAATTCCCGATGTGAATCACCTCTATTCTCTCGATCCCCAAAATGTTGAAATGTTGATATTTTCCTTGGACAATCAATGGTCCAAATCTCTCCTTGATCAACGGATGTGATCTTTTCACGAATTCGCATTTCGCAAGTTTTCACAAACTTGCCCTTTGACCTCTTCAAGTCGTGAGTCAGCGAAATGTTGATCAGCTGCCACACGTCCCTCCCGATGAACGGTTAGGATAGTTGTGGCTCCTCCTCTTGCAAACCTTCGACGTATGTGGATCTCGGCCACGTGTCCTCTGATGATGGATGGTTCTGATGATGTCAGGACTTCGCGTATCGTGAAGTCGGCTCTTTTCATGTGCACTCTAAAGGATTAAACCTCGTGCACCTCTTCCAAATCCAACGGTTGTTGGTCCACATGCTTCCAGATCCAACAACTTAGATCCGTTTCTCTGCGCGTACTCCTGTGTGCCTAGACGTGAAGTTCAACGGTCCAGATCTTCCCTCTGTATCTTATCTGACGGTTGTTGTGCTCCTCCTTCTGAGCTTTAGCACCTTTCTTCCCAGACTTGGAAGATTTTGATGCTTCAAAGGCCTCGACCTTTGCTTCCTCTATGATCCCTGTGACCTTGGGTCTCACCTGCGTTCTGGAAATGCTATCCCTCCTGAGCCTTTGAAAATTACTCATTTCTAAGGGAACTCGGCCCTCTGCTTCGTTAGAAGACTTCTGGTGGCCCTCCTAGCACACTTTTCGCTTATCTCTTCTGAGTTTGGTTCTTAGGGAATTTTGAATTCCCACATACTCTTACAGTAATCTGCTTGTGTCAGATCGACGGTCTATGACCTTCCTTGATCCAACGGTCCAGATCACATCACAACTTCGGGTTTCGAAAGTTTTAGTCGCACCAACGTGCGAATTTCCTATCTCGCCAATCCGACGGTCAAGGAGGGTTCTGATAGATCCTTAGATCTACGGTCTGGATCATGTCGCAACTTCGGGTTTTAGAAGTTTAGTCATGCCAACATGCGAAACACCTGATGTGTGATCTTACGAAGACTAAAGGAGTTGAGGCGTTAACGCTTGTGCCCTTTCTTCAAATCTAACGGTTGCGATAAACCCTGGGTCCTCCCGAACGGATCTCATCCATTCATCTTCTAAACGAAAGGATATTCCCTTTCGATACTTGAACCTCACTATTCTTCCTGAGCTTTGTTGGCTCTGAAAGGCTTAAGAGTTTCACACTCTTTCTCTTGAACATAACACTTGGAAGGGTCTTCTACACTATTCTTGCGTTCCTTCATCAAGTCTAGAACTTAAGTGGTTCTTGGTCTCTGCTTGCCTCGCAGAGGGCCTGTGCGTATCTGCACTACCTCTCCTAAGCTTAACCCACTTCGTCCTCCAAGGGACTCAGAACGATAGGAGGGTTGACATGCGTACATTAAACTATACCCAAGGTCGACGAACTCACAGTTCGTGGCTCTGGCTTAAGCCACCACAGAACATAAGCATTTATGAGTATAAAAACACGTCCAATACATACAATTCCCTACTTGCCTACTTACACAATCAAGCAGGAAAAAAAGGGATACAGTATAATCATTAAGCAAATATATCCATCCCTGCAAGATTCATAGGATATCCAACTTTAATTCACAGTACCACTTAAATACACAAGATATGCGATTACTTATCTATTACATGTGGTAGCCAACTAACTGATTGTGGGTCTTCGTCCTTCCACCCTACCATAAGCTCAAAGGCATTCATTCTTAGCACTCTGGCCACCCCCGTGCCAAGCCATGATATCACCAGGGAACTCTCGCGGTTCTCAAGGATTCTTTCTCTATTCAACTTCTGCTCGGGTTCTGTTCTTTGCAACTTTTAGAGATTTTTCTCTGTTATGGCCTCGACGAGGTTTATCAGATG